>JAKSZP010003578.1:0-19065 GCA_022478985.1 Massospora cicadina | reverse complement strand
TTGGTTACTCTGCTAATGTGCTAGGCCAAAAATATGAAGATTGATGGTCATTGCTCTTTTGCCTTCACTGGTTACTTTGAATACAAGTTTCAGCAGCAAATACTCTCTTTCCGCTTAGCATAACTTTCCAAAAAAATTGTATGGAAAATAAGAAAGTAATTTTAATCACCCACTGTAGTATTGCTCCAATGCTTTCAGATTCTCTGTTGGCTGCTCCAGTGTGGGGCAGTGGCGAAACTCCCCCCCGCCCTTTCTGTCTGGCAGGAAAATGCGCTTGGACTGGCTCACCAAGTCATACCAAACCCCTGGGACAATTTGTTCCTCCCAAGGATCTTGACGCCAACCTCACCCATACCCAAGCAGTTCCTCACTACCCCCTGATGCTCCTCTGGAGCAACATGCGCTATAGCCTAAGGGTCAACTATGAGAAACTCTTCTCATACCATGACCAAGCCATTATTGAAATGACACAGGTAGTGATTCCTGCCAGTTTTATTGATTTCCGCCCCTATAAGGTGTATTTTGACCTCAGCTTCACATGTGAAGCTGATGTCACCACTGTGGTAACTGTGCCCCTGGTATTTCAGGGTTCCCTTCTTCCCACAATTCAGACCCAGCTCCCAGTGGACCCCACTTTGGTGGTCCAGTTTGCTAGTTTGCCCACCCATCTCCCCCCTATGAATCTCCACCAGGAGCAGATGGATGATTTGGCAACCTATTGCTCCAACCCCATCTTACATTTTGTTTCAAATGGGGCCACACGCTTCGCTGGGCCTCAGGCATATGCCACAATCAGCCCTGAATCTAGTAAAATTGCTGTGTTGATTCTCCCCCACACTGTCATTCCTTCTGCCCCAAACTATCCATTTTGGGCCCATGTTGAGGGCGGGCGGATGATCTGCCCGTCCTGTTTTGAGTTGGACTACTAAAAATGCAAGTGCCCCTCCTTAGTTACTTCCAATGGATCAGAATTTTTGCCCACCAACCCCCAATCCACCGCTCACCCTGCTCTAGTTCTGGCATGTGGTATGATCCTACCTCCCCCACCCCAAAGCCTGTTGCTTCAGCTGCACCTGCAGCCACCAATCAGCATCCTCCTCGCCCCAGTGCCACAAACGCTCCACCCAATAAAGCACAAGATTGGACCCCAGTTTGATCCCATGCATCCTCTGACGAATTAAACAATCCTCAACCATACACTGATTCCCCAATTCAATTCAATCAGAACCCATGGGAGTTCTTGGATGAAATCGATGAATCAGATTCTATCATTAAAGAACCATCTCTGCAAGTTGACTGGTTCTGTAATGCAGAATGGGACTCAGAATTTCCCCCTTATTTATATGCCCCACAGCCAAATGCCTAATCATTCTACAGTGACCACCAGCTTGCAGTAGAAGCAGCTGCTACAACAGATTGTCGTCCCCTCCACAAAGCTGCCATCAAATCTGTGGCGATGCTCACAGGAGGAATTCCACCTCCTGTTATCCCTATAAATCTTACTCCAAAAAGTAAGATTGATATGAAACAATTACACAAAAATTTTAATGACGCTATCCAGAACGCAGTAACTGTAGCACGTAATCTGAAATCTAAGCTGACCTGAACCAGTATTACCATGTTTGTTAAACTACCAGATGCCCGCATTAAAGCTGAAAAAGTTTTAGCCAAATATATCACTTCATTTTTGTAGTTGGCAATTTCTCAGATTTACCAATCATTAAAGATATTAAACCACATGCCGCCAGTGCCCCAACGCCCTTGCTATCCTCCTTGTCATGTACCCTACTCTGAGATTAGGAAGCTGCTGCTAAAGATGAGCCCCCCAATCCCCCCTCCCCTTCTGCCATGGAGGTCTAAGCAGTCTCCGCTCACCACCTGGTTGGTTCTTTTGTTTGGTGTGTTTCATTCAATCCGCTCTTTTGGGCGTTTTGTCTAATTCAATTAATTATGTTAGTTTTAGTTTTTAGTTTGATAATGTCCATCCCCTGGTTAGCTTACCTCGGTTAAATAAAAGTTTTGGCAGCAACTCCTTAAACTCAGAGTAAAAATAACTTCAACCTTATTTGGTTAGCTATATTATTATGCTCCTAGATCTGGGTAACCTTAAAGTAAGGTGTAGAAACAAAGACCTTATTTTCTGATAGAAGCCCCATACCCACCTGGGCGGCCCAGATCTGTCCCTTTCTAATTTCAGTACATCAGGGTTAATCTCACTTAGACTCTTGTTGTATTCTTGCAATTCAGGAAGTTCTCATGGGGGTTACTTGTACATTTATATATAAAAGTGTTAAGCCGACCACTCTCTAGATGTAATCACCTGGGTATGTTTATACCTCAGTGACCTTTAACATACTTCTAAATGTCCAGGATCAAATAAACTGTAAGTGAAATAAAAATAGGTAAATGGATGTAGCTTATTAGGGATGAGAGGTGGGTATTTTGTTGGTGATAAGTAGCAATTAAATGACCACCTATCTAATTTTCACATTGGTAGCTTCTATCAGAAAATAAGGTCTTTGTTTCTACACCTTACTTTAAGGTTACCCAGATCTAGGATTATAAAAATATATAATTCAAGTTTGAGGATATCTTAACAGCTGAACTACAAAAATCTAGTATACTGTTTCCAGAAAGTAGATAGTCATTGACATAGCTAAAAATTATTGATTGAATTCATGACTAAGTATGAGATTCTCAAATACATGTCTAAATGTTGTGGTAATTGTGCACAAAAGTGTTGGTCATATTAAATAATATCAGGGAACATCCCTGATAGTTTTGGAAGCCTTAAATTCTCAAAACACTACGACTAATTGAAGCTAAGTCAGAACTTCCCATTTGAAAGTCAAATTTATGAAATTAGATAATATAGACGGCTTCCAAGCCCAATGATTATAAGCAATAATCTAGAAACATATAGGAAAAACATAAGACCATCTAGTACTAAAAAAATATAGGAAAAACATAATCTATTTAAATTTCCAATACATCTCCCAGTTTAATCCATATTATCTTCTTTCACCATGTCTATTGATGAAAGCACATCTGTGGCCAATGCAACATCAAGGAGATGGCAGAGATATCATTTGTACAATCTCCTTTCTCTAAGAGTTATCATAAAGAAATTATGTGGCATCTATCACCAAAAAATACTGACAGTGCTAATAAGAATTATGACATTGGAAAGTAAGAAAGGCAAGCCAAGTTTGCTCTACCCTTTGTTGTCCAATATAAAATTGATAAGATGACATAAAGGTCTTTTGTACAACCCTCTCTCTCTAAGAGCTCTGTATATAGAAATGGGTGAGATTGTCACTAAAGAAATTGATGACAGATTGCATAAAGTTGATAATAGGCATGAATTGCTGAAGAAATCAATGGTATAGTGTAAAGTAAACTGTTGCCATCCATCATAATCTGCATTAAATTTTTCATCTGGATAGTCAAGCAGCACATTAACAGAGCCCCTGTAGTGAGCACCATGTCACGATATTTGCAATCTGTATCATTGGGTATTCTGCAGTGTGTCAGGCCAACAACATGATAATTGATGATCCTTTCTCTTTTGCGTTCACTGGCTACCTTTCAATAAAAGTTTACAACAGCAACTCATTAAACTAAGAGTAGAAAAAAGTTCAAACTCATTTGATTAACTACACTGGTAGGCCCAGAAGCCTTACACCCACCTGGTTGGTCCATCTCTGTCAACTTTATAATCCCAGTACATTGAGTTAATCTCACTTAGTCCCTTGTTGTCAGCGCATAATTAAGGTAAGTTCTTATGGTGCTCCTTGTAGCTCTATGTATAAGATTGGTAGACCAACCACTCTCTAGATGTAAGCACCTAGGGATTCTTATACCCCAGGAAGTTTTAACCTACTTTTAATTTACTATATTAAAAAGGTGTGACCAAATAAAATTAGGTATATGGATGTTTTATTAGAATGCTAGGTAATTTTTGTAGTTGATTAGTTGCAATCAGATGCCCACCTATCTAATTTTCCATTGGGTGCTTTGATAAAAAATAAGGGGTTTTTCCTCACCTTAATCTAATGTTTACCCAAATCTAGAATTAAAAAACGTAATTCAAGTATGAGGCAATAACTCAACAACTTAATCACAAATTTTATCAGCATTAGTTGCCAGAAAGTAAATAGTCATATTTAGCCATAATTTGTTAATCTAATTAATGACTCAGTTGGAGCTATACAAAACATGTTCAAAAGTTGTGGTGATTACACCCACAAGCGTTGGTCATTTTAAATGATAGTGGGGAACATGAGAAACAGTTTCTAAAGCTTTGAATTATTTTTATATGCTATAATTGATCAATACTAAGTTGGAACTTCCCATTTGGATGTCTAAAAATCAAAACTAGATTTTCTAATAAGCTTTTATGCCCATTTGTATAAAAATTTAATTTTGGAACATTTTGGAAAGACAGAAGTTTGCAAGTGTTTTGAACAACCATTGTTGTGCAATAATCATATAGTTTTTTAGCACTAGTGGTGCCCAACCCAATAAGGGGGAGCCATCACGCATCTTTATTTGCAAATGGGCCAAAAAAGGGATTATCATATATTAAAATCTTTCTATGTTACTTCAGACAACAGCCCAAGAAGCCATATCTGAAGGTGAGGAATCTTTGGGGAAACTTTTTTCTGGCACCCGCTTTAGCTGACAGACCATGGTGGACAGCATTGGGGTGGGAGCACCAGCGACATATGGCATAAGAGGTATAATTGTGGGTTTCCTTTGTTAATGAGGCCTGCAATCTCCATTGCATCAACATATTGAGAAAGTTGATGCTCAGAAAAAGTGATGAGAGCAAGCACACAAGTGAATGACTTGATGCGCTTTCATGTTTGGACAATTGGGGTCAAACAGAGAAAGATTACAGCAGCAATGCAGATGTGGCTCACTCCAAAAGCGAGCTCCTCAATTTTTATTTTGTTTTCTCATCCAAATCATGGGGGAATTTTGGGATGGAAATACCCCCAACAAGGGGTTTTATTGCCCCATGGGGATGCTGGTAGAGGAGGGTGTTAACCAGAGCAGCTGCTGCTTCTACTGCCGCTTTATGTCTAAATTATAATTAGGGAAATCACTTTTAGGTCAAAAATGGCAGGGACGCGAATTGGGAGGATTTACAAAAAATTTCTCCAGAGCAAAATCTAGCTTGACACTAAATGGCGGGTAGCTGTCATCAAGCCATTTTTGGGCACCCAAATGGATTTAACTCTGCTAATGCTGGGCCAGCCACTGGAGTCTGTGCAATGGAAGAACTTTATTGGCTGCAAACAGTTGAACATGGCAGCTCAGATGATACTGTCTCACCCATTAGCTCAGGATTCCATAATTCTAACGATTTTTTTTATAAAAATTAATTTTAAGTGGCTGCTGCTTTGAAGCAGCACCAAAATTAGCTGAGGTTGGGGGCAGGAGGATTACACACCACTCGAAAAATTTGGGCGAGGTGACAGCCAGTCTGAAACTGGAAAAAGAAGCAGTGTTAGCAGCGGAGGTGGAACTTATGGGGCACTTGTGCTTTAATTTAATTTAAAGCACAAGGGGCAAATGGCGTGGCAATTTTTCATGCGCGCCCAAGAAGGGTGATCAGGTGCAGATCTGATCACAGTATGGAGGGATCATGAGGTGGGTGTCATGATGGAAAGGATGGATTGTCACAAAGGCACAAGGCCCTGCCAACTGATCTGCCCCATTGGGAACCATGAGCTGTAAGATGGAATCTTTGCTGTAAATGGCCAAACCCTCCATCAGTTCATGGCAAAGGCGTTCAGGGGATAGAAATGAAGGCAACCCAGTACAATGACCAACAAAGTGGCCTCATCCATGAGCTGCATGCAAACTGTGAAAATTGGAGTTTTTTTAAAATAATTGGCAGCTTAGATGCTGCTGCCGCATCAGCCTTGGATTGAAATCTGAGGTCAAAATAGCCCTTGAAAGGGCAAGAGTCAATATATAAAATAGGTTTGAAAACTGCTGTGAACATCTAAATGATGGCCACGCTCACATATGGGAAAATATTTCTATATTTGCCCTGTAGGCCAAAAAGCAGGTTGCTCTGAGGGAGCACCAAAGGGCTCTGGAGCACCGCTTATGAGTTTGTGAGATGGTGGGCTAAGCCTTGAGGTGGGACATAACGCCAGGTGGCATTTGGAGGGCTGGCAGAGCCAGCCTGAGCGCGCTTCAGTGGTGGCTGAAGGATGCCAGAAGGCGGCACACCACTACTCCAATCTGGGTCAGCAGGTTTTAATGGCTTCAACATATTGTTCAAATTGCTCAATTTATACGGCTGAAGTTTTGTAATTTTTTTAAACCTTTAAAATTTTGTAAAATTTAGTTAATCAAAGCAAACAACAGGTGCAATAATTATATAACAAATTATAAGCAAATTTTAATAAGAGATACCTATAATGGCATAAGGAGTTTCAAGAACGAGGCCCTTGACTTCATAAAGAGTGGTCAAAGTTGTATTAAATTAATTTTTAGCTTTTGCTTTGGCATCATGGATATATATGTACAGCTGATTGATTCCCATAACCTGCCAGTGCAAATTCTACTATCTCAACCTAATAAACTCTTTGGCTCCTAGCCTCAGCTTGTAAGCGCTCCAAATTGTTTTATCTTAAATTTCTATTTTGTCCTCCGCTCTGGCAAAAATATATCTAGTACAAGGATTTATCATTATATTGGGGCCACATGCCAGAATTCAAGTGTAGTAGGTTGATTGTAACTATGCTTGAGATTCGCCTAGTCTTAGTGATTCTCTCCACTAGCCTAATTTAGATTAGTATTTTATTAGTCTACCACTTTTAGTGCTGCTTAGTATACATAAAATGGACCAATAGGAATGCTAGTGGAAGGGGCATATCTGGTCTGAATTCTATGGTAAGGGGAGCTCTTTTCCTATGTTGCTGGAAGACGCTAACATAAAGAGCATAAAACATAGTGAGCCGTTGAGCCTTTTCAGTAACCAATGATACATTGTGCTCTTTCTTATTTTCTAATAAATATACATCTTGCCAAAGAGTGTCTTTTTCAAGTTTACTAATGTTACTGTCCCCAAACAGTACTTATTTATTTACGCTTATTAACTTGGCCTTTGAAATCCAAAGCCTAGATGTCAACTTCAACACTGTGGTGCTCACTAGAGATTTTTACTAATTGGCTCCCTGAAGTTGGTTTTATTTATGTATGGAACCTGTTGACTCAGTTAAAGGTTTGACTCTGGTGGAGGTAGTAATAAGCGCTTAAGATGAAGGGGTTGCCTCAGTGGCTCAACCAACCAATTTCATGTCATTCAACAAGTATGTTCAGCTTTGAATGGCCACATGGGAAACTCTCTTATTATACTTGGCACAATTTTCAGTGGCAAACTATCTAAAATCACTGAAATGCATCAACGTTGTCTCAGTGTTCATATGTAGAAATGACAGGAGATGTTCAATCTAATACTGACTTGTATCAAATGATGGAGGGGTTGAAACTTGAATTAAAACCCAGGGCAAAAAGGTCAAGTCCCTGGTGAATGAGAACATTAGCACAAAACCGGAACTTTTAGCCACTAATCAAAAAATAGCTAATAAGGAAGTCCTGTTGCAGGCAGAACGCTGCTGTGTTGCTACTATACGGGATTATTTTAATAGTCAATATGGAGGTCAACCCGCTGAAATTATTGGTGAAGAT
Source organism: Massospora cicadina (assembly GCA_022478985.1). Taxonomy (NCBI): domain Eukaryota; kingdom Fungi; phylum Entomophthoromycota; class Entomophthoromycetes; order Entomophthorales; family Entomophthoraceae; genus Massospora; species Massospora cicadina. The sequence continues at coordinate 11,352 of JAKSZP010003578.1, read as the reverse complement.
CACAAACCTTTTCTTTTAGAAGGTAATAAAAGGCAATGAGGAATGGGGTACCAGGAGTTTCAAATAGTTTTTACTTAAGTTCTTGGGGCTGAGGCGTTTCTCATCTGGATATGCTGTAACTCCTCCACCTAGCAATCTAAGCTGATTAACTGTGAACTTCCAGTTCAACAAGCACAGAATCCCTAATACTCTTTCAGCTTGACATTAATTTTGAGCGATTTTAAAAAAACAAGTCGATTTTCCACCACTGCCCCACCGCACCAATATCAAATTTATGTCCTTGGATCCACCACCAGCTGCCCCAGTATGGGACAGTGGTGCTCCACCCACTAGCGTTTACCGCCCAGAAGGAAAATGCATGCAGACTGGCTCATCAAGTCCACCAAATTAATCCAGTCTCTATGTCCCCCCCAAAGTCTTTGCATTCCACCCTGCACAAGCCCACCCAACCCACCATCACCCCTAGCTCTACCCTGATCCAAAATTTGCTTTTGCCTCTGCATCTAGTATGGACGTCTCTTCCCATACACTGACAAAGTAATAATTGAGCTAGCAACAGCCACCTTCGCGCCAGCAGAGTTTATCAACTTCTGCCCATACAAGGGATATTTTGATATTGGATTCCCCACTGAAGAAGATGCAGCCACTTCAGCAGATACACAATTAATTTATAAAAATTTCCCTTTTACCAACACCCAAACACGCCTCCCAATGATACCACATTTGTGGTAACCTTTGCAAACCTCCCCTCACACCTTCCCCCTCAAATACTTTATAAGTAGTTGATGTTGGGGTTTTCTACTTATGGTGAAAACCCTATCATCTAATTCCTTGTCCCAAGTGGTGCTGAACGCCTTGCAGAACCTCATGCAATGGCCACTATTACCCCCCACCAGCTAGACATAGCCTAACACATCCCACCGCATGCCTATATACCATATGCACCTGACCATTTCTTTTGGGCCCGCACTGACAACAGTTGCACAATTTGCCCCCTCTGATATGAATTGGACCACACCAAAAAGGTATGTCAATATAATTTACACCCTGCAAACATGGACAACATCACCCATGAGGCCACATTAACAGCGTTTGAGTGGGTATTTTGGCTGCCCCCACCTCTACAGGCCATGCACTTGAATCAGAAGCAAAATCTAGCACCTCAAACCCAAGTTGGCCAATGCACACTCATGCCAACCAATTGGGTGCAGAATTGAACCACTGTGAATCCGGAAAATCACATACCCCAAAACCTACCAAACCAAAATCACTTACCACATATTCTTTCCAAATCAATCAAAATCCCTGAAAATTATTAAAAAAAGTAACTGAATTGGGTGAAATTGTCCAAAAACTGATCTATCCAATTAGTTTAGCACATTACCTGAATTCAGACTTTATACACCAACCCTGACCAAATGATATGTCCACAAACCCAAAGCCTTTTCCAAAGTGACCACCAGCTTGCCGCGGATGTGGTGACCAGTCCCAATAATCCCCATACTCACATACTGTGTGCAAAATTAGTCATGGAATTTAAAAATGGGCTGCACACCCCCTTGTTCCCCTCTGATTTTTCTCCTACCACAAAAGAGGAAATCCAACGCCTCGATGAAACTGCAACCACCACTGTCAAGCATGTCGCTGAACTGGCATATTTTTCCTCATTCACACGCACCATAAGAACAAAAACTGCAAAATTAGAACAACTTCTTGACGCCTGCATTCATGCCAAACACCACGTTGCCAAACTCATAGAGGCTTTAATACAGGCCCAAATAGTCGATCTCAACAACTATCTACTCCACCTTGACCCTCATACTGAGGATGCTCCAACCCCCTTACTTTCAGAATTGATCCGCTTCTACAATGCTGAGCCTGATGATGACCCGCCCAATCCCCCCCCTCCCCCTCCGCCATGATGGGATAAGTGGCTTGCCACTATGCCACCTGGTAGATAAATTTCTTGTTTCTTATTGTGTTAACTGCTCAAAAAGGGCAGTCAATTCATGTTTATTTTTAGTTAGTTTAATTTGGAGTTTCAGTTTTGGTATTGTCCATACCCCTTGTCAGCCAGACTCAGTTAAATAAATAAAAGCACACAATCCCTTCTGGTAATCCTACACCAGATCATGTGAGCGCTTCTACTCAGGCTGCTCTGGTGGGTTAAGGCTGATCTACATCTATTTCTAATCTCTGATACTCAGGAAAGTTATCTAGTAGAAACTCTGGGCCTTTGACCTACCAGCATGAACCTCTTGCTCATGTCAACCTATCAACTTACTGAAATTTGATAAAAAGGCGAACATGCACAATTCTATTAGTCTCTTTGAGATTATTATGTCTGGGGCATCCAAGAACTCTTTAAAGACAGTAATGAACTCGCTGGACTCAGAAAGCAAAGAGTTAGTTAATCCTAAATTACAGAAGATTGGTGTTGATTACTGCAACGCCAAGGACCTTCTCATTAAGGAGTTTAGTGGAGAGGAACAGATGATCACACGTAAGACTGAGTTCCTTAACACTATTTTTGAGAAATATTCTACTGTAAAATATTTTGTGGAGCACTTTAAATATGAAAGCACAGACACTATCTGGTGCTAATGTTATCACTGATTTTGACGCAAAAATGATTTATGCCATGACTGTGAGCCATATCAAGATTTGTATCAGGTAATAATTCCCGTTTTTAATGAGGAGAAAAATATCACCATATAATTAATTATCTTTGGCGTTACACTGTCACATTTGGGGCCTACAGAAAAAGTTATTGTGAGTTTTGTGAGCCATAGCCTTAGGTCATTTCCCCAAGAAAGAATCTACCTCCGCTATATGATACTTGTCTGGACAAGCCTAATATTAGCCAGGTAATCTGTAAACACCACAAAAACTTGAGCCATCACGCCAATAGTTGTCCTAAGTTAAATTATAAACCCTGATTTCATACTGTGAACCCTGTGAATGACAATGAAGTGTGCTTAGACATGGCGGAGTAAAAACTGGAATTTTCTACTTCCGCTTCCTCTAACAAAATCACAGGTAAGAATAAATATCTGAAACCCTTTACCATGAGATAAATGGCAAATATGCTAGGCTGCATTTGCCAGTTCCTGTGGCAACAAAATAATAGCATTGCGGTGACCACACACATCTAAGAAAAACATATACTGAGTTGTCAGAAGAAGTATCAAAAACATATGTTCATCAATTAGAGCCAATTAAGTTTTCAACTCCTTCTAGTGAGATTCCTAAGTTGATTAGGGTCCAAGAGGCAGTACCTATGGAAGTCTTGAAAGAGTTGAGACCTCAGTTATGCGAAGGACTTCAAAATTTATTAAGACAAGTGGACAAATTGGATTTTTTTGCAATAATTTCTACTAATACTTATTTTCCTGGTTGTACTTATATTGATATAAATGTAAATATGCTCAAAGTCTGGACAATTGTAGACATTGGGGTACCAATTAATATTGCTTCCACTTGACTGTTGAAAAAACTTGGGCTTGCTCCAGACATAGATTATTGCAAAATCTATGAGACCACTAGCCCCCAGACCACAACTTCAAAAGGAGCGTATATTGCAGTACTTCTGCATTTTGTCTTCTTATTAATTTCTGCTCCAGCTATTGTGTTATTTAATCAAAATTTTATCTATTTAATTGGGACCTCAACTTTGAGGAAATATGGGATCAAAGCCGATTTTTGGGGAGAATACATTAGATTTTGAGACAAACTCTTTGCTAATTATATTCAGAAGGATGTGACCCTGGAAGATCCAAAGCAGGAGTTTAATATCATGGACAAGGAAGTATAGTACTAATTGATAATCAGCAGCTACTTGATCATATCTAGGAGTTACTGACGCAGATTATAAGGTAAAAGGGTATTTCCATATGCGCTCATTATACTCTAAACATTCTGGTGGGTCATCAAGTTATATTGGGTTGTAAATTGCCTAATCATTCCTCAGGGACTATATGGTGAGATAGTCGCTCTGTTTGATTGATTAAGTTAGAACAAGTCGCTGCACCTGAAATTTATTCTACCAAAATCATGACTAAATTCAGGTTCTTTTAGCTAACTTATAACCTTATTATGTGGAAGTTAAGTGATATCAGAAATTTTCTTTTAGTCATATTTTACCTGTTGAGGAGTTTCTAGATACCCATGAGTTTAGAAATCTGGAGGAATGGGGCTTGAGGACAATAAGTGTCAATCAGTATGTTCACTGATACCGTGAGAACGCCTTTCTGGGTTAAAAGAAGAGTAAATGGATCAGGCGTTGTTCTTATTTGACAAGTATAGTATAATCTTTGTGAAAGATGGCTGTTGGGATCAAGGGTTTAAACCTCTTGTCCCTTTTTAATTTTTAGGCCGGGGGACTCAAAGCTTCTGGGTTTTGAAAAATATCTTTATGCTTTTCTTGGTAAAAAGTCTTCAGTACCGATATTATGTCTGTAGTGGTAAATTCTAAATATAAAACTACCTTAAGTTAATACCATAGGCAATTAATTTAAATTGGAAAAGAAGAGAGTAATCTTTATTTGCTTAGAATCAAAATCTAAGTGAGATCATGAAGGTTACCTGGTCCATTTCCAATTGGCCTAAGCTAAGATCAATAATTGTTACAAATTGGGGATTCTGTAGCAGGCTTAGTAACTCAGTTGATAAGATTACTCTCCGCATAGCTCAGGTCTATACCCCAATAATAGAGAGTTTTGGGCGAGTAATATGTAACCGCATTATTCAGGATTATCCCCAATGTTAAGATGGGTGGAATTTCATTGGGGATTATCCCCATTAATGATTTCGGCTATTTTGACGGCTTGGGTTCAATTCACATCATCTACCTCGTCCAAATCTCCAATTAAGGTAGGAATCCTGACAGCGCCCCCCTCTAGATCTTGGCGTAGAGGGGAAAACAGATGGAGAAAGCAACATTGTATGGAGTTTACTATGGTACCCTGAACAACTCTACAATTGAGTGTTCATTTCCCCGCTTATAAATGACTTTGTAAGGCCCCAATCAATTGATACCCAATTTTTTGTCACGACCTCCAGGCTGATGATGATAGAAAAGTACTATGTCACCCGGTTTGAAGGTGTGCAGGGGGTCATGCTTATCATTAAATTGATTAGTTTCTTTGCTAGTTGTAACAGATAGGTTCTCAGAAGCCAGGGCCTGAAGTCAGATAATTTCATTGAAAATACTTCACATAGTGACATCAGGGGCTTTGGGGGGAGGCTTGGTCAAATATCCTGCACTTTAAAGGCAGCTAAGGATTTCTTCCATACAACACTTAGAAGGGCGATATCTTAGATTTTTGATGAAAGCTGATTCTATAGGCCAGAATTGCACTAGGAAAATATTGGGGCCAGTGAAGGGGGTCAGTCATAGCCATTTTACAGAGGGTTGCAGTTAGAATACCATTTTCCCGCTCTACCATTCCATTGGTTGCAGGATGGTAGAGGGTGGAGAATATCTGTGTGGTTCCCATCAGTTTGGCTAGATCTTTCACCAGTGTTTATTGGAAGTTTTACCCATTATTGGAAAGAATGATTTTAAGGCACCCATATTGGGTGATAATCCAATTATAAAAAAACGTGGCGATAGCCTTTGCCAAAGCTGAGGGTAGTGATACAGCTTTGATCCACTTAGTTAAATGGCACAGCTAGAAGGAGTAATGATTACCACTAAGGCTCGAGGGAGAGGTCCCAAAACGTCAATACTGTTAGTATGTAAGGGTTCACAGGGTATACCACTGGATGTTGAGGTCGTGGATTAGATCCAGCTTAACTTTTACATACCAGGCAGGACTCTAATACATCCTGGATTGAAACAATCATTCCTTCTTAATAACATTGAGTCTTAAGCCACTGGTAGGTTTTCCATATTACCCTGTTGCCAACTTGCTGATGTCCCTCCAATATGACCTCAGTTCAAGCTGAAGGTTGTACATAGGGCACCCACTTTTTGGACACAAGTTTATACAATTGGCCGTTCTTAGCTTGGAATTTGCCTATTTTTCAATGAATTCTTTTGAAGGGTTGGGGATTCATACTTCCATAAATGCGATTATGTTAGGAGGTTGTAGATTCAAATCTCTTCAGGGTTGGTTAAAGTTAATATGGGAAGCCGGGATAGGCAATCCACATTTTTGTGTATGAACCCTTATTGATGGATAGTGAAAAAATATTTTTGAAGTTTTAATGCCTATTGAGCTAATATTCCGTTGGGGTCCTTCATTTGTTGTAGCCATTGTAAGGAATCATGGTTGGTAATTATGGTGAAATTCTTCCCATATAAGTAAGATCATAAATTCTTAATAGCCAGTAAGACCAACAAGCATTCATGTTCTGTAACATTATTGTTGCACTCGGCTCTGGAAAAGGCTTTCTATAGTAGGCAATAGGATGGTCCACTAATTTTTAGTCACGTTGAGATAGTATAGCTCCAATGTCTATATTGTTGGCATTAATAACGAGGATAAAGGGTTTATAAAAATTTGGATAAATAGCTGGAGAGTGGGAGAGAGATGCGTAGCAGGATGAAGGCCCGCTGTTGCTCTTCTTTCCATTAAAAGTGTATCTCTTTCTTCATTAAATACACTAGAGGCTTGGAGGTGTCTGTAAAGCGGGGATAAACTAGTGATAACATCCCACCATCCCTAAAAATCTTATACATTTTGTAGGAATTTATAGGGTACATCCTAGTAATGACCAAGACCTTGTCATCCATTGGGATTATCTGGCTTTACTTACCTTATGGCTCAAAAGATCCATCTTAATTTGAAAGAAAGATCATTTTGATGGCTTTAGTTTTAATGATGATCGCCGTAAACACTGAAAGACTTGTCTGAGGTGATATATATGTTCAGTAAAGGTTCTTGATTTATGTTAATATCATTAAGATAAACTAGCACTCAGGAGCGTTTTAAATCTCCCAAGAGTCCATCCATGGCGCGTTATAAGGTATCAGGGGCATTACATAACCCCTGCGGCAATTGAGTGAGCTTAAATAATCCTTCACTTGAGATGAGAGCGCATTTTTCACAATCATCCAGTGACAAATCAACTTTCTAGTATCTTATGAAAAGATCCATAGCTGGGAAATAGCAGTATCAAAACATCAAGCATGAGGAATCACCTATACGTGGCAGAGGATAGCTTTCTTTTTGTGTAATATAATTGAGGCAGCGATAATCCATTACAACACGGTGGCCACCATCTTTCTTCTGAATTAGTAGGAGTGGTGAAGCCCACGGGATTTTAAAAGGCACTAGTAAACCAGCTTTCAACAGTTGCTGTAACTCTAAGGCCACTTGAGCTTCCTTCACTTTGGGTTTCAAGTATGGCCTGGTTTGAATGGAGGATGAGCCTCAGTCTAAATTTAGTGAATTACCCCAGACATTTTTTCATAGTCACTTGGTCCTGAGGAAAAATATTGCCATACTCCTCAGGAGGTCTTCAACATCCTGGCGTTCATTAGGGGTGAGATTGTCCCCAATTCTACTCTCAAACAGAGCTATAGTAGATAGGGGATCGAATCTTGAATCTTGTAACAATCTAAAACAACTCACATGTTAGTATACTCAATAGGACATAGTTTTACATAAACAATAGGGGCATGCTGAGGGAATTGGAGGGTTTCAGTGGTTTATTTTTTAAATATAATAGAGATAAATTTCCTGTAGGCAGGATCTAAAATCCCAGGGCAGGTCAACGCTTCTTTAGTTGAAGGGTTCATATGTCCACTTAGCTCTAAAATTTAATTAAAAAAAGTGAGAATATGGTTCCCATATCCACTTCAACTTGTGAGCCAGAGGGTATTGTGTTAGGATGCGGGCATACAGAGGGATCCTATATCTGGCATCCAAAGCCTCTGGGGGTAACTTAGTTTTTCCCCTAAGACTTTGTATTCAACTTTGCAAATAATGGATGGGTATTTGAGGAGGCATATCCGTTTCTTCAGGGCTCCTTTACTTTTGATGGGGAGTTCAAATAGTAACGGGATCCAATACCCTAGTAAAGACAGGCATTTTTCTTTATGGTTGATGGTTCAGTTAAGCTCCTGAATCATTTGGACCACATTAGCAACTCATAATTATCTTTTTCTAACACAATGGCGGGGGCAGTAATTGAAAATTTCTCAAATTGAAGAGATAAGGCAGAATAGAATCCTATCGCCTTAGTTGGATGATTACCAGTTGTCTCATATTCAGCTTTGTGAATCAAGGCTTGAGCAATTTTTATCTTTTGGATAAGTCAGGAGGAATTAACGTTAACCAGGGATCCAGTGTTGATTATCACCAGGACTTTAACCTTATGTATGACTACCTCTACTTGAACCACTGATGATCCAAACTGGGAATTAAAAGCTAATAAACTGTCATTAGGGATTTGTAGCAAAGCAAGCGGAGGATTCTACCACGGCCAAGCTCAGGGCTGTTCAATGCGTTTGATAGTTTATTTGTCAGTGCTTGGCTTCATACAGAAGAGCTGAATGCCAAAGTTTGTTTGGGTAATTGACCAACATAAAAGTAAGAAATCTGGAGATTTTTATTTCCTTGGATAGAATGTGATACATCAACTTCAGCAGGCGCAGCTATCATAAAACATCAGGAAGTGCTGGGAGTAGAGATAAAGCTAGAACAAGGGTCTTGAGGCACTTGATTTCCGTCAGCATAGGGAGCCTCTTGCCCTATACTGACTAATTTTTTGCTGACTTACATCGAAGTATGCAACAAAAGTCTACAGTGTGGTTGGTTCTCTTACAATAGGTGCAGTATAGTTCAGGTGTAGGTGACCAGGGGTGGAACCACTAGCACTTGTGGCTGAGGCTTGTTATTATTAAAATGAGTGGGCACAGTAGGCTTGAGTAGTTCATAAAGAATCTACAAAATAGCTTCTTTGAAATGGAGGATAGATGTCCCATTAGACTTCACCATTTTAAGATAAAACAGAATGTTACTTTCTTTTACCACTCGAAGTCACTTTTGAGCGTTTTTAAATTTAAGTTTTATTTATCCACAGCCATTGGCCCAAACCTATTCTTTGATGTCCTTGGCTCCGCCGCCTGCCACCCCAGTGTGGGGCAGCAGTGCACCCCCACCTAGCATTTTCCGCTCCACGGGCAAGCGCGTTCAGATGGGCTCAAACAGCCCGCCCACTGCTTCCAACCGTTTTGTCTCCCCTCGAGACTTAGCGCTCCACCTGGCGCGCGTCCACCCTTCTCGCCCCCATCCTCTCGCCCTCCCTCGCTCTGCCATTCGCTATTGCCTTAGAGTGGACTATGGGCGTTTGTTCCCATATGCTGATAAGGCAATTTAAAGACCTAGCCACTGCGGCCTTTGCGTCAGCTGGCTTTATAGACTTCCGCCCTTTTGAGGGCTACTTTGACGTTGGGTTCCAATATGAGGAGGATGCTGAAGTGGCAGCACAAACTCCTCTAATTTATAAAAAAAACCCCATTCCTACAACCCATACTCGCCTCCCTTCAGACACCACGCTGGTGGTATCCTTTGCAAATCTCCCATCCCATTTTCCACCTCAGGTTTTGTATGACCAGTTGGTCACGGGGCTCATGGCTTATGGCACTCAGACCAACTTCATCTTTGCCATTCCATCTGGTGCAGAGCGCCTTGCTGCTCCTCGTTCAACAGCCACCATCATACCACACCACCCTACCATAGCCCAACAAATCCCACCCCGCGCTAGTGTGGCTGCAGCGCCTGATCATTTCTTTTGGGCTCAGGTCAATAATGGTAGGCAGATTCGTTCCCTCTGCTTTGGCCTCGACCATGCAAAAAAAGTGTGTCCTCAGGCCAAGTCCGCTGCTGCAGCTTCTGAGCCCCCCTCTGGAGGTTCAGTATGGGGCGCTTTGCTGCCCCCTCCCACCCTCCAATCTCGTTCAGTGGGCCCACATGGAAAATCAGCCCCCCAAAACCTCCAGCCTCACTCTCCCACCTAAATCTACCCCAGCCAATCAGAGCAATGCTTGGACCACCATTGGCACCCAAGCAGCTGCCCATTCGCCCAATCCCACCCACCCAAATTCGAACGCCACTATTCCAGTGAACCAAAATCCATGGAATCTATTAGCTGAAACTGACGAATCAGGTAATGTCCTCATTAGTAAGCATACAGGTCAACCTCTCTGCCAAGGCGATTATGGTTGGGCAGAATTTTTCCTTCCTGACTTTGATGAAACCCCTACCCCTCGCCATTTCGCTCCTCTGCCCAATACAGCCCCCTTCCAAAGTGATCACCAGCTCGCCTTAGCTGCGGTGGCCTCTCCTCATTGCCCAAAACTACACACCGCGGTGGCCCAGTCAGTGGCTCAGCTCCAGCATGGCCTGCCCACCCTCTTCTTCCCCCCCCGACTTCCCTGAATCTCCCTGCAGTGACATCTCAAAACTATTTGATGATGCTGAAGTTGCTGTTATGAATGTTGCAACGATTGCTTCATTCAAACCCTCAGCCAAAATCATCCGCCACAGTATCTCCCTTTTCACTCAACTTCCTGAAGCCCGCAAAGAAGCTGAAGTTCTCCTTGCAGCTTTTATTGAAACACTTTCCCGTCATTATCTTGATGAGGAAGTGGAAAACTCCTACTACGCTGACCTCCACCCCCACTATGCGGATGCCCCAACGCCCTGGCTCTCTGCTCTGATCTGGTACTGTAACCAACATCCCTTGAATGAGGCGGGTCTTTTAAAAAACCAACCCCCCAACCCCTCCTCACCCTCTGCCATGGTGGGTTAGCAGTTTCTGCTTTCCACCTGGTTCGTAGTTTTGTTTTGTCATTTTGAGTGTAGTGATTTGGTACTGTCCATCCCCGGTCAGCGTACCTCAAATAAATCAAATTATTCGAAATAAAGATAAAACAGAATTTTAGGTATATTTTAAGCGCCAAAATCTAGGCATTGATAGTGTCATCTTAAGTAAGACATTTCCTTTAACTAAGTTTTGAGGCTCAAGGTTAAAATGGTAAGCAAACTCAGTGGCAGTTTCTCCCCAATTAAGGCTTATATTCATAAAAGCTTGCTTTTGTATGGATAAAGTTTGGTCGCTCCATAATTCCTGAAGCAAGGCAGCCTTAGCATTTTACTAAATCTTGCAATGCATTAGATGAGGTACCATAATGTCTTGAGCTATGAAACTAAGATAGTTAGGTGTTTGAGACGTTGGGTGTCAGTGGCTTCCTCCATAGCACTTTGATAACAAAATAAGAAAGAGAAGATGCTCCCTTTGCCTGCAAAGTACTTCTCTTAAAGACGTTTTGAACGTGCCACTGGGGGTTTAACAGCCAAATAATGTGAAGTGACATCAGGGGACATTTTCTCCTAAAGA
>JAKSZP010003577.1:0-19142 GCA_022478985.1 Massospora cicadina | reverse complement strand
TTTTGTTAGCTGTTAAGCACTACCGCCCTTTCCTATATGGGACCACCTTCACTGTAGTTACTGACCACGCTTCCCTGAAATGGTTACAGAATATAATTGATCCTACTGGACGGTTAGCACTATGGGCTTTGGATCTCCAAAGTTATGACATGAAGATTGAACATCATGCTAGAATCCGTCACATGAATGTTGATGGGTTAACTCATCTGCCCATTCTGCATTTAGATAATAGCGAGGCAAAGAGGTTACATGATCTCTTAATGACCCCAATTACTGAGCGGATGAGGATGAGCCTGTCCATGAGATGTTATACTGGCACTCCTACAACAACAAAGTGGATAACGGGAAGCTGTATAAGCAGGTGGGGGCAAAGTGGTTGCCTTATCTACGGCCTTCAGAACGTGTACCTGTTATTTTATGGAGGCTCACTCTACCCTAGGTCATAATGGGAGTGAAGAAAACCTATGAGTGGATTAGGGAGCGATACTATTGAGAAGAAATCATGGAAGCTATTGTCAAATTCTTGGATGCCTGCCCCACGTGTAAGAATCAATCCAATTTCAATACTAAATACCAGTATCAACCCACTACCCCCCAATAACCATTCCACACCATCAGTCAAGATGTAGTAGGTCCCCACCCACAGACTACTAGTGGGGATAAATTTATCCTAGTAGGTATTGGCCACTTCACTAAGTAGGTTAAAGCCATGGCCCTCCCTGCCCAAACGGCTAAGGCCACCGCAACATTATTACATCAAAATATTTTCACTGGCCATGGATGTCCTCAACTACTACTCTGTGAAAATGGTAAGAACTTCACTTCCAAAGTAGTCAAGATCCTGGCTATGTCTATGGGGATCCAACAACTCTTCTCAGCCCCTATAATCCCTCCATTAATGGAACTAGGGAGAGAGCTAATGGAACCTTGGTTTCCATCCTGCATAAAATGGCCTCCTCTGATACACTTCACTGGGACCAATTCCTACCCAGTACTCTTATGGCATATCGGATTAGTTATCCTCAGATCCTAAAAATGTCCCCCTTCTGTGTTCAGTATAGGTGGGTACCAGGGATACCCGCCCTTCTAGCTAAAGAGATTTTCTCTTCTAAAGTTGACGAACCTGAAAACCCTATAAGAAGAATTGCTCAACATATCATTCAGCTTCAATCTGAGGCTATGAAAAACTTAGCTAAAACGGTTACAAAAGAGGGACAAACGGCCAATGAGTTTTGGGCTCCCCTACCTTCCTTAAACGTATCTGACTTGGTCCTATATTACCATAACCGCATCACACCCATAAGTAGCAAAATCGGATCTATTTGGGAAGGTCCCTTCACTGTCACCTACAGGAGAGGTGACGAGTATTCTATAAAATCGTTAGCTACCAGTATCACCATAAATTTGATACATGGCCGCTTCCTACAGCCCTATTCTCCCCCAACATTCTTGAGGGGGGTAATGTCAGACATTTGCCCTAATAGCTCCAAGAAAAGAATGTTGTGGGTTAAAATGGGCTGATGCGGGGAAATGTTGGGCATTTATAAGTTTACAATGATAATAATAATGATATAGATGATACAAATTATTTTATTGGCCAAAAGACCCTGGCTGATTCTCAGTGGAACCCCATAAATTGGGGCAACACTATTATGGATACTAAATAGGCAATCAGCATGAAGTTTGGCAGTCAAATTGCACCACCCACGCAAGGGAACTCAGGGAGTCCATTAGCAGTTTCTCCCGCTGCCACGTCCAAATCCTTCAAACACCTAAGTGGTGACCACCACCTTTTATAGGTACGGCAGAGGTCCCCCAAGGTGAAAATATATCAGATGAGGATTGGCTGAAGTATATCAAATTGTTACCTCATGGGTACTTTTTTTCCAAACAATTTCTCCCAATTTATTGTGCAGCCAAAGTGAAACGAATTTTCCAAGCTTCAATAGGCTATTTTTACATATTACCAAATTTGGACAGTAATAAGCCATTCCAAATTTCATTGAATTCTCTCCAAGCCTTGATGCAGTTTATATACTGACCAGTCAGATATCAAGAGGGTTCATCTTTTTCTTACCCACGTGGCACTGAAATAAACTATAAAACTTATATTGTTTTTGATTTTAATGCTTACCTATTTTATCATTTTAAGTGGGTTTAACCTCTCATTTGTTGGAGTTTAGGATTTAAGCACCAGTGAGCTTTATCCTGATTTAAATTCCAACTGACCTTCTGTGCCATTTTTCGCACTTTAGGTGAGACTAAATCTATTATAATGTACTGTCCACTCTCCCCCAGAGGAAGGTGCGGTTGGTGTTGATTTTGGTGAAGTCTTCACTATCTTCATCATGGTGTCATCACAAAAGTTGGGGGACATTAGGCCCTCCTTCACAGGGCATGCATGTAATTTGTGCAACAAGTCGCTACAATGATTACAAATTGGCAGTGCAATTTTTGGTGTGATGCAGAACACCTTTGAAGCACCCCCATCATGGAGGTAGTGCACCGCTGTGTGCAGGATCTTTGTGATGTCTTCAATCACCTCAGGAAGTGAATTGATCACGTCTATTATCTTACCTAGGCATAGGTTTGGCAACATCTGGAACCACTTCAGATTGAATTGTTTGATCTCTTCATAGCTGGCAAGTCCATCTTGGAGCTCCTCCTTAATTATCTTGTAGGGGAGATTGGTTGGGAGTGAGTTTAAAAAGGTGAACAAAGTCTTCACTTTGTTCTATCTGGTGCACATGGTGCACACAATTACTTTGCCTTTGGGGAGGGCAATTTTGACGCAGACTCTTGTGGCGTCATTTTCATCTTCATTGGTTTTGAATCCCATGTCAATCCAGCCATAGTGGATTGTATGGGTGGTTATGTACACTGCGTGGGGGAATAGGGTGGCCTGTGCCTCGCCACTTTCTCCCACAAGGTTGGAGAATTGACCCCTAGGTAGAGTCAGAGACCATGCTCTACCAGTGAGAGGGGTTGAGAATACTGTATCTCAAGGTATGCGTTTTGTTTATCTGTAAATTCCATGAACCTGGATGGTGTCTGGGTTTGTGGTTTCTTTTTATTTAACCGAGGTAAGCTGACCAGGGGACAGACATTACCGAATATATGTGAAACTAAGAGAATAACTAAGAAATATAAAAATTGGGCACCCCAGGGTACTCAAGTTACCCCTGTTGCCAGCGGGACTGCCAGGTATGGAGGGTTGGTGCACTACTCCGAGGGGGTTTCCCCTGCTATGGAGCAGGTGTGAAGGAAAGGGTCTGTGTGGAGGAACCAGAGTGGGAACCATTATTATATGAGCGCTTTTTGTCTTGGTCTCATATATCCATAGAGCCAGGCTTGGAAGTGCTCTAGTAAGTGGACATGGAATCTGTTAATAATCCCATGAATGATTGGGACCGTGCCCTTGAACGCATCTAATGCAATTGTGTGTATTGTCCACATTGCAATGGTTATTATTAGGGAGCGGAGGGTAGATGGTATTGGTGACTCAATCTGGAGCGCGAAGATACTCTTTGATATCGAGAATTCCTGTTCGTTTTGAATCTTGAGCAGGCGTGCGACTTCCTGCCATATAGCTTTGGTTGGGGGGCATGTTTCTAGGCGGTGATGTAGGGATCCCTCCCCTCCACATACTGCACATGTTTTGTGGAGGGAGTTGGAGCGGTCCGTCGTCCTATAGGTCCTTCTCAAACAGCGCCAGGCGTTTGCTCTTATCCTTGGTTGTAGGAGTGGGTGGTGTGTCATTTTCCACATTGCTTTCTGTGTGGTTAAATCATAGGGAATGTCCAGCATATCTAAGTATTCTATCCTAGTTATGCTTGGGGTTGTTGTGAGCATATCCCTCTGGGGGTGGTTATCTGGATTTCTTAATTTATATTGGGAGCTGGGTCGTCCCCTTCCCTGTATAGTACCCATGTTCTCTATGGTCCATCCCATATGGCGGATAGTTCGGAGGATATGTTTGAAATGAGGGGAGGTTCCATGTGGACCCATTGCAGTAGGGCGCTTGGCAAGGTATGAAAGTAGTCTGGGTGGACTATGTGGGTTGGTTAATTTGAGCGCCTGTGCAAAGTTAGTCCTTGCTGCTCTGGACCAATGTTGTTGCAGGAGGTCTGGAGCAAGGATTTCCTTTATCCAGGTACCTAGGATGTGATTGGCATGGCTCTCAAAATCTATTAGTCCCATGCCTCCGCTTGAGCGTGGGCCAAATAGTGTTTCCATCCGTATAGGAGGGTGAGAGCCAGGCCACAGCCAGCCCTGGATAAGCGCGCGAATTGAGGTTATAAAGGTAGGTGAGAAGGCTATCGCATGGGCCTGGTACCACAGTATTGGGAGGATGAGCGAGTTAGCAACTGTAACTCGTTCTGTTAGTCCTGGGGTTCTTCCCTTGAGGGAGGCGACGCGTTTGGATACCCGTTGTAACAGGTTACTTTCCATTGTCTCATTAGCATATCCCCCTGATTCTAGCCAGATTCTAAGGTGTCAGACAGGAGTGGTGGTGGGAGGTGTTTCAAAGGGTAATATAATTGGGTTTTTTCTTCGAGTGTTGGTGTGAGGTTCTGATGTTGTGGCCCAATTGTTTGTGTATTTGCCTAAGAGGATAATTTTTTGCTTCCTTTTGTTGAGCGATGCATTACTCACCTTGGAGTATTCCTCTAGAGTGTGTTCCAGCTGTCGGGCATCTTCATTGTTTGCTATATCTGCTACGCAGTCATCTGCAAAGGCCAGTATCTTGACTGTTGGTTGTCCTTGTGCGGTTATCCACATGAGACGTGAGTCAATTACTCGGAGGAGCGGGTTAAAGCTGAAATTGTATAGCAGTGGGCTGAGGGGATCCCCTTGTTTGAGCTCTCTGTGTAATTTAATCTTGTTTGTTAGGAATCCAGGGCCGCATACAGCCATGGTTGCAGATTCTGTTAGGAGCATCGCCCATTTTATGAATCTTGGTGGGAGTTTGAAGGCATGTAGACATACTTTTAGGTATGGCCAGCTAACACGGTCATACGCCTTTTCCTGATCCAAGAAGACCAGGGCACCAGTTGCTTTGTATTGGCAAATGTTTGCAACAGGGTGTATGTTGTTCCAGATTGAACGCGCTGGTATAAACCCAAACTGGTTGGGTGATAGGGCGTCAGATGCAATTTCGCCTAATCTAACTGCTAGAATTTTTGTTAGAATTTTTGTGTCAGTGTTGGAGAGTGCACTGGGCGCCAGTTGGCCAGGTCCAACTTGTCACCCTTTTTATACAAGGTTATAGCATAGGATTCATGGCCTCCTGGTAATAGGCATGTTTCCAACAAACTCTGGTTCATTGACGCCAATAGGAGGGGGGCGATTTGTTGAAAATATTTTTTGTAAAATTCGTAGGGTGTCCCATCAGGTCCTGGGCATTTCCTACGTGGTGCACCGCGAATTGTTTCCCAAAGCTCCTCCCGTGTGATAAGGGATAGTATATTGTAATTTGGTGGTGTACTTTGTATCTTGGCAGTTTGAATAAATTCTTAAATTTTTTGTGGATCTGTTGACATATCGCGATATAATTCGGTGTAATAGCGGTGTACTTCCGCCTTGACCTCCTCAGGGTCAGTTGCCACAGTGCCATTGGTCTTGCGGACCTGTGTGCATGTGGGCTGGTTTCCACGGGAGTAGAATTGGCAGAAAAAGTATGTCAAACAAGTTTCGCCTTCCTTTATGAACCTACCTTTGTTCAATACTTTGATTCTGTGTTGGTGTTTAAAGATGAGATTGTTAAGTCAGGCTGAAATTTCTGCCCATTTGCGTCCTCAATTAGGGCTATAGCCAGATCTCAGAGTATTTATTTCCAGGTGGTCTAGTTCTGCCAAGGTACACTTGATTGTGGCTGTGTCCGCGGTGTACTTGCTTGATGCAGTATGTCAGGTTTTGTTGATTAAATCTTTTTTGAAATTTTCCCATGTTCTGATGGGATCTGGAGTGAATGGGGTGTGAATTCTGGGTTTGTAGCCTTGTTTTCAACCCAGTCAGATATCTCAGGCAAACTTATATTTTATGGGTGAAGCTTTCTCCAAGGCGACACCTGTATGTGGGATTGGGTTGGCGCTAACTGCACCGTAACTAATTAGTGATCAGAAAAATTGATCTTTTTTATTGTAAATTTGGAGATTCTTGAGTGGTGGGATTGTAGGATGAGGATGTGGTCAATACGACTCATTGATATGAGCAGTCCCTCACGTATGTTGGGTCTTGTCATATGGTAAAGTATTGGTGAATTGAGAGGAAGAGCATCCTGTAAGCCAAGAGATGCCTTCATTGTGCGATATTCAATGTGTCTAGGTGGGTATCCCCTGGAATTAGGCCATCGATCTGTATTGGGGTTATCCCAGCAGTTGAAATCGCCTAACATGATGATATCTGGTGGGAGGGTGAGGGTAGAAATTTTTTCAAAATTTTTTTTCTCTTGGTTGCAGTGCACGGTGCGTAGATACATGCTAACGAAATTATTTCATCTTGTCATGTGATTGTTGCTACCAGGACTTGACCATGCAAGTGTGATGATGAATTTGTAATTTTAAATTTTTGGTTGTTTTGGACTATCACCCCACAGTGAGATGTCCATACTGATTGTGATGGTGCGACCCTGGTTGACCAGGATTCTTCTTCCCCTTGTAGGCAGTGGGTTTCTTGGATGGCCAAGATGTCTACAAGAGGTTTTCGCAGGAATGTCAGCTTTTTGGCTTGGGACATATGAGCCCTGGCTCCCGCGATATTTAACATCCCCTATTGACACTGAGGTGCCCGTGGCGCCTCAGGAGCGGTTGGGAGGACCCTCTGGTCCTATCCCACCGCGGCTCATTTTGGGCATGCTCCATGTCTGTACTCCAACTCTTTCACTGCCATTGTTGGTTCCCTTGATCTGACCTAATGATTCAAGGGAATTGCGGTTTTTTGCATTTGCATCAACTTTTCCTGCACAGGTCTCATGTTGATTTGATGCGGGTTGTTGATTGGATTTTATATTTTTGAGGTTCAACTTTGTTGCATTGTGCACCGCATTTTCACCCAAATTGCGGTTGCATTGTTCCTCAGTATGTGCATGACTGATGACGCTTTGTGGCTCAGTCTGGTTACTGTGAAAATTTTCGACCTGGGCATATTGTTCTGATTGGTGGTTCAGTGAATATCTGAAGTATCCTCCTGAATTTGTCCGTGGTTAATGGCGGATTCTGCGTATGCCGCCACTTCAGCCGCTGCTCTCTTGTGGGCTTTTTGTGCTGCTTTACGCTGTTTACTTGTAACTGGGTCCACGATGGAGTATAGTCCATCTTCACCCCAGCGGAATGGGTGGTGGCCATCAGTCATTTTGGCGAAGTTTTCATTATCTTCGTCCATAGCTTCTTCACAAAAATTATTTTCCATTAAGCCCTCTTTTACAGGGCATGCATGTTCCTTGTGGCCCAGTGAGCCACAGTGGTTGCAAATGGGTGGTGCGCATTCCGGTGTAACTCAGAATGCAGCTGACTGGCCCCCATCTGCAAAGTGAAATTTTGCTGCGTGGGGAATTCTGGATAAATCCTCTTCCACTTCTGGGAAGGGGTTGATTACAGCGATAGCTTTGCCCATGCACAGGTCGGGCATTAAGTGAATTCGCTGTAATTCAAGTTGTTGGATTTCTCCGTAGGCCACAAAACCTTTGAAGAGCTCCTCCTCGGTTACCTTATGAGGAAGGTTGGTGGGGAGCGAGTCAAAGGAGATGAACAAAGTTTTTGCTTTGTTCCATCTGGTGCGCGCGGTGCACACAATATTTTTGTCCTCAGGGAGGGCAATTTCCACGCAGATTTTTGCTGCGGCATCAGCTTCATCAGCTGTTTCAAAACCAATATCAATCCAGCTGCGGCCCATGTTGTTGGTGGCTACATACACCGCGTGAGGGAAAAGTGAGGGCTGTGCCTCACATGTTTTCTCCCACAGGGTTGATGACTCATCCCCAAGGAAGAGTCTGATCCCATGTTCCACCTTTGACAAAGGTTGGCTGAATTGAATGTACATGTATTGCGTGTGCTTTACAGTGAATACCATAAACCCAGATGGTGTCTGAGTTTGCAATTTTTTACGGCTTGTTCCTGGTCCCCCTCCAGGGTGTTTCTTGCCCTTAGTTGCACCATTAAGTGCACCACTTGCTGAGACGCTCGCCCATGTTGTATTATTTTTGTTATTAAAGTCTCCCATCTTTCCTGTGTGCGATTATCCAAATTTGCTGTTCAAATTGAATTGTAGTAACTAAGGTGATTGTTACGAGAAAGAAAAGCTTGGGGTTTGTGGTTTCTTAATGGCACTGTTTTGCGTTCCCCCTAGGGCGTTTTTGCCCTTCAGTTCTCCATTTTGCCCATTTCCTGATATGAATTTCTCCCAGTTTAAATTTGTTTTATTTATGTCTCCCATATCTCCTGTGTGAATGGTAATTTAATATTTAAATTGAATCATTGTAACTAAAGTGATCATTATGAAAAAAGCAATAAATATTCAATCATCATATTTGTTTATTATTTTCCCTAGTATCATAGTTTATTATCTGTGCCAGCATATCAGTTCTATTGACTTTGAGCTAAGACCAAAATGGGTCTCAAAGCTGTAGAACTAGTGGAGAAGTCATTGAAGATGAAAAGATGGAGTATATAGACTACCTTATTGAGTATATGGATTTAATATTTATAGGGTGAGTGGTGACAAAATTCTGAAAGGACCTCCATGGCTCTGTATGATCAGGATCTTCCACATCCTTCTGGATAGACTGACTAGTTGACATCTTTATTTTTAATTGTTTATGACGTCCTTGTTAAGTTTTATTAATATTAAAATGTTGGTTCCTTTAAAGACTACACAATTATTAGTTTCTATAACACCAGTGGAATCTCCTAGTAGACTTCATTTTTTTAGGTCAATACCTTGATGTAATAGATGTCATTAAGGCAAATCTGCCATTTGAACAGGCAAAATTATAATGTAAAACTAAGCGAAGTTCAATGTTTTTAAATAAAAAAGGATTTTAATTAGATACAATCCTATAATATAATAGGGCTTAAGAAATTAATGAATAGGCAGGAATATGGATAAATTGCATAAGCTTCTTGTATAGTGATTATTAAGGCAATTAATCCCCTTTATTTCATTTCATATCTAACTTTTTAAATGTAGAATAACTGACGCTATAATTTTAAGCTGATAGTATTTTTTGGGACTTTAGCTCAACAAAGCATCAATTGAAAAAATAGTAACTAAAAGTTATTGTTAATTTCAAAACTTCTGCCTGACAAAGCATTGATCAATAGATCTTTTTGTTATTATAGATATGAGGTGATTGAAATAATAATACATTCAGAAACCCAAAGTCAAGGCTTCTCTTGCTTTGGGGAAAAACCCAACAGAGTCCCCTACAAGCCTCAACTGGGGGACAGTTGCATTGCCTGGGTTGAATAGGGGCAGCCTCAACTTGGCTCAGAGCATAATGGCTTCATCTTTCTTTCTTTGATGGACAGGATTCTTTATTGGGTTAGTCACAAGGTTAAATTTGGGCCGTTTGGCTTTTAAATAAAACTGGTGGTCATAAGTAATGTTTAAGACGCTAAAAACTAAGTTTGAATCAATGGGACATTTTGAGTTGTTAATACAGAACCTAATTTCATGTAGCGGGCCTCTGTAGGTCAAGTTCTGAAGAACAACCACCAATTCAGTTGTATGTGGATTACCAAAGTAATTCAGCTGGACATATTGAAATATTATTTTAGCCCTTCCAGATGGTTGTATCAGTTGGCTTTAATTTTTGTTAGGTGGGAAGCCTGAAAATTCCAGTAAAATAATAAACATAGATAAAATGTTCAGAATTAAACAGATTGTTAAATGGTGTGAATCAAATCTGTGGGCATTTTACTCAACTGGGAGAAGCAAATACCCCAAACTACAGAGGACCATGTCGAGGCGAGGTGATCAAGTTGCAGCAACCCTCAGTTTGGCTGGTTTGAGCGAGTTAATTTGGCCTTGCTACGCCTTGGCAAGGAAATACACATCAGTTGTGGATGCCCTGTCATTAGTTTTAACTTTATGTTCAGTTTTAGGAGATAAAGTAGTGTAAGATAAATGATGGGAGAGTGCGCTTTGACTTTGAGGGCATTTGGCTCAGCCAACCTAAGTGAAAGTCAAGGTTTTCAGCTGCCTCATCCAAGAAAAAATAAATATGGTGATGAAGCATTTCTGTTCAGCTGGCCCAATTGAGCAGCTGTGAACCTTGGTGTAACATGAAGGATTATGCCTATATGTGACAAAGGAGTTGGGAAGTACAAGCCATGTCACTGACCACATGACTGACGACCTGTCAGAAGTTCAACCCCAAACCCAGCACGCTATTACCAGAATTTGTAACGTATTCTCATACCATGGTTCCAGCGATGCTGTATTCAAACATCAGTGTCTAGAACCAGGGTAGGGCTAAAAACAAAGCCAACACCTGGCCCAGCTCGCTGGTCAAGCTCATCTTCTCTGGAAAATTTATATGATTATTTAATTAAAATAAAAGTTTTAATTGATTATTGGCAAGTAATGTTGTTGTTAAAACTATTGTATATCTCTGAGAAAACGACAATATATTCTAATCATTGTTTTCTTCATTTTATAGCATTTGAAATAGTTTGGATAGTTGTAATACTAATTTAGGCTTTTGAGTGACATCTAAAGCATTTTTTTCAAAAGCCCCTCATCCCAGTCAATTGCAATTAAGAGGATTTGATACACTGGTCTCAATATTCTGGATTAGACCTTGTTCTCAAATCCCTAAATCCTTACCCTTGATTCCAGTCTCAATTGGTTCTTCTGCCAGCCCCAAATCCTCAAACTTGACCTCCAAATTCGCAGCCAAATCTGAATAATATTAATGAGGTCAATGTGTGGATCAGGCTGGGCCCAATCTGTCACATCACCCCCTGCAAATCCAAAACTCCTGGATCCTCTCTAGACAGTGTGCACACTCATCTGGCATTTTCCAGGTTGCTTTTTCCACCAGATACCCTCTCCACTTCACCAGGAATTTATGCTAACCCTTTACCCATTGATCATTCAAGATTCATTCAACCTCATATTCTTGGTTGTCCTCCTCCTGTGGGCTCAATGTCCCAGGACGCTCCAGTCCTCTCCCCCGGAATCCCTGAAGTTGTGAGCTATGGATATCTGGATGGGCCCTTGACCCTTCTAGAAGCTATAATTCAAATGCAACCTTGTTGATAACTTGAATCACCTTATACAGAACCAAGAACTTTGGTCCAAGCTTCCAGCTCTTTACTGGTACTGCATAATTTTTTTCCGCCACCAACACCCAGTCTCCTTGAATGAACAACGGGTCAGCGCACTCCATCAGTCCACATACTGCTTCTGTCGCTGTGGTACACTCCATGTTGTTTTGTTGATTCTTCTCAATGTCCATCATTCTGCTGGATAATTCGTCCACTCCCTGGAATACTATGCCACCTGACCTCCCTTTAAACGCCAGATTCAATCCGTGATATGCAATGAATGGGGCCATCCATGTCAATGACATATGGTGGTTTTATAGGAAAACTGGGCAAATCTGATACAGGTGACCCAATAATCTTGCTGATCTGACATATAGAATCAAAGGCGTTCTTAATATTTAGTTTACCATTTTTGTCTGTCTGTCAGATTAAGGATGATACGCTGAAGCCCTGCATGGGCGAATCTTCAAGTTACCATTTAAATTCACACAAATTTTGATATAAATTGGGGTCCACGATCTAATATGATCTCTGATAACATGCCATGATGGGCAAATATCTTGTTGATGAAAACCTTTGCAGTGTCCTCGGCTGAGAAATTTGAGGTACACGGGAAAAACTCAGTTATTTAGTCAACCAATCAATGATAATCATTATCACATCCTTCCCTTGGATCTTGGGTAAACCCATAATGAAATCTACACTAAATGACCCCTATCACCGGCTCATAATTTGGAGTGGGACTAAAATAACTGCAGGCTGCCTTTGCAAAGGCTTCAAACATGTGAAAACCAAGCACTCTGCAACATACTTTGTTATATCCTTCCAAAGTCCAGCCCACAAATATTTATGCTGCACCAGTATGACCATCTTTTTAACCCCGGATACCCCGCCAATGGGTGGTCATGCAACGCCTGCAGCACTTCCCACTGTAGCGTTGGATTTAAAACCCATAATCATGAGTCATGGTACAAAATCCTATCTTTCTTCCCATATGTATGATGATGGCCAAGCTGTTGGCCCTATGCCATCTCAGCTTATAACTGACAACCTTTCAGGCCACCAGAGGAGAAGCGCTGATGGCATATCTATCTGAAGGGGTGCTTTGAAGTTCACTTTCATGGGTAAGACATTCTCCATTAGACTAAAGTAAGATAAAGTAAATAATATATTCTGTTGAGAAGTACTTTATTTAGAGTAATTAAGCACTATTTATAGTGCTTCAAAGTGTAAGGATAGGAATAGGGTTTTAAGGGTAGTGTCATGGGACCTATAGGAAAGTCCCAATACTGGGATAGGTGGGAATAGATAAAAGTGTGGATTAAGATTAGATAACAACTTGAAAATGTAAATATTAACCGAATTTGGCCATCTAGTACTAAAAAAAAATATTAACCGAATTTGGCATAATTTAGGCAAAGCCCCAAATTAGGTATTTCAGTTGAGAACATAAAATCAAACTCCATTCACAAATTATTGGGCCATTTAATAATTGTGCCTTTCATATGGATATATCGATTTTCCCCCTGGACAAGGCTTTCACCTGATCCAGGGAGAATCCCAACACAACCATATGCTGACCTTTTTTGCTTCTGTCAGATTTCCTCCCCAGTTCATTCTCCTTAATAACCATCATGGCAAACTGGTCTGACTGGAACATGGTAGCCATGTTATACTACTCCACCTCTTCCTTCTCATATGCTAGCCTCGCATCCTGGATAAACCAATCTGCTAAGGCGGTGACCACTCCCAGATGATAATCTACTCAGAAATCATACTGAACCAGCTTTATATGCCACTGGGATTAGCACTGATTCATATTCCTGCGCTCTCAGCAATACTCCGGTGCCCAATGATCCATCCAAACTATGAAATGGTGATGGGCATTCAACAAGTGGTGCTGCCACTCCTGCACCGCTGTGACCACCGCCAGTAGCTCCTTGTCATATATTGGATGTTTGTTTCAGCTGGGATCATTTTCTGGCTGAAATAACACACCAGGTGCTTTAACCCGTCCTCCTCCCTCTATAAGAGTACTGTTCCTACAGTGTTCTTTGAGGCGTCCATATCAACTACAAAAGGTTTTTCATGATCCAGATGGGAGAGGACTGGCACCAAAATGAGCTTTTCTTTCAGCAGGTTAAATGCCCATTCCTCTTCCCCCCAAATTAATGGCACATCTCACATTAATTGTGTAAGTGGCAAGGCCAACTTCAATAGATTCTTCATGAACTGCTGGAGGAAAGTTACCATTCCCAAAAAACTTATTATGCCTGTCTGATCCGTTGGCACTTTCTAAGCGCGCACTTCCTGTATCTTATCCATGCATACCTCCAGGACTTTCCTGATTATGATATTCCCCAGGAGAATAAATGACTTTTGGTTGAACTCCACTCTAAAGGCTTCAGCCATAATCCCATCTCAGCCAATGCCTCCAGAACCTCCTGTACATCGCATACATGGGCTTCCCTAGAATGTGAAAACACAAGGATGTCATCCATGTATGCGATGCAAAAACAGCCAATTATCCTACCGAGCACTTATTAAATCATGCGTTAAACCCCACTGGGGCATTGTGCAGTCCAAACGACATAACTCGGTATCTGAACATTCTAAGGTGGCATTTGAACGCTGTGTACTTCTGGTGCTCTTTCCTCACAGGTTCCTAATTGAACGCATCTGCCAGATCAATCTTGGTGGATATGTTGCACCCCAATACCAATTTCAGGATGTCTT
The DNA here is from genome assembly GCA_022478985.1 of Massospora cicadina. Taxonomy (NCBI): domain Eukaryota; kingdom Fungi; phylum Entomophthoromycota; class Entomophthoromycetes; order Entomophthorales; family Entomophthoraceae; genus Massospora; species Massospora cicadina. The sequence continues at coordinate 5,136 of JAKSZP010003577.1, read as the reverse complement.
CCATAATGGCATTGGGTAAAGGTCTAACTCCATGACCGTGTTAAGTCTCTGGTAGTCCACACACAGCCTTAACTCTCAACTTGCCTTCTTTAGTAACACTGGGACACCAGGCAGCCTTTAGTGGCTCAATCAACCCTCCGCTCAACATTAAATTCTCATTTTCCTCCAACGTGGCTTGGCTTGTTCATTCAGCGGATAGACCAGGCATCCACATAGAGTTCAGACCCCTCCTTAAAAATGAAATGAGAATGTGATTGGGCCCATGGGAGAGAACAGCGAATCCCTTTTAAGTCCATAGACCCTCACAAATTCTTGGTATTCCTCTAGTAAATCCTCTTCCCATATGCCCCCCAGGGTTCTATGCTCATCTGACTCATTGTTTCCCACCAACAGCCTCTAAATGATTGGTGGACCCATCCTTGGGTTTAAGGTCACAGTACTGGAAGGTACATCGATTTGGGGCCTGAACTGATGCCATCACCGCATCCCTAGCATCTCTGGTTGGGCCAGGTTTTCAATTGCACAAAACTGCTCCCAGAACCCAAACGTGTCCTGCAGTATCTTCATTGTAGGGCTCACTTGACACGATTGTGCCCTCTATGATGCATCTGTGATCCCACCTCTGGTCCCCTTTGCACCTGCAACTTTATGCGCTCCTCCAATGCAAGCTCAAAGTAGTTATCTTCTGCCCCAGTATTCACCAGGTCCATTGCCCCTTCTATTCTACCATCCGTGTGCAACTCTATGGGGATAAACAAATGAGGATAAAGCAAATAAGACAATTTATTAAATGAATCTTTCAATTGCAAATGTTATAAAATCGCTTTTGCAGCGACAGTGGGCTCTGCTGGTTGGCCCTTGCCATTTTGCCTTAGGAGATGGGGCCAGCAGCGTTGGTTGACCCCTTGGCGTGTCATCCATGCCATTCATGGGATCCCTCAGATTAAATTCCAACCAACAAGAAAAGTATAAACTTATAATAAAAGGGAGATTAGGAAAAGGAAGATTTTTATTGAAAGGCAAGCACCAGGTATTTATATGTACAAAAGGGCTACTGCACCCATTGCTAACCTATCAGCTCATTGCTGGACCTTCCAGCCAGCCACTCTCTCTTCTACTGCACTTGCCCTCTTCCTGGCGTTGACCCTCTTGCCTCATACTTCCCAATGACCAAATAATAGTTTTGGCTCATCCTCAGCATTCAGTTGCTGGTGAGCCTTGTAATAATTAAATATAATTAAACCTTGAATGTGGATTTGACTTAGCAATTGTGCGACAAAACAGCTTTGGTTGCTTGAGAACTTGTAATAACTTGGCTTCTCACTGATGACACGTTTTGAATCTCCTAGTCAATCAATTGGGGAATCGCCTTTTTCAAATATATTCAATTATTAAATATGAGGCGCTGGAAACAACCTCGGCTGCCTCAAACTTTGGATCATTGGTTTCCGCTGACTTTACTTAAATAAAAATAAATGGATCACCATCAGCTACTAGTTGCCAGTGTCTGTAAACCAAATTGGGACATCAATTAGCTCCACTTGATCATAACTTCCAATCTCGGCGGAATACTTAGATTTGGCTCAACCCAGTTGTGGAGCAACTACCCAGCAATTACCCAAACACCACAAAATTTAGTCAATGAGCCATTCCACCAGTATTAGGATTAGCCATTTCATCCCAAATCTCCCTAAATTATCAGAGAATTCATCTGGTTAAGATTCTAATGTTTCCCCCACTTAACCAGATGATATCACTCATATTCATCCTCGCCATGTGGGGTGGGCGTCCAGGGCTGGCCCCTCCCCGCCATCAACAGTTTTTCAGAATACAACAACCAGTTTGGGGTCACACCTGCGTGCTATTCCCCTCTCCAGCTGAACTGGTGGCACCCCCCCCCACCACCTCCGCACCCACCTGTCAGCTACTCTGGCATCAACCAGTAGAACCCCCTGTAGTGAGCTCTACTGTCATAAAATTGCTTGTCCAATGACAGTGTTCTCTGATAGTTGGCAGTTCAACCAGTATGAAGACTGGTCAATCCTTGCCATTTTGCCTTAGGTGACATGGCCAGCAGTGCCAGCTGACCCCTTGGCATGTCACCCATGTCATTCGGGGAACCCTAGCCTAAATCTCAACCAACAAGAATAGTAAAAAAATTAATAAAAAGGAAATTAGGCAAAGAGAGTACTATTGAAGGGAAGCTCCAGGTATTTATATGTACAAAAGGGCTACTGCACCCATTGCCAGCCTATCAGCTCATCATTGGACCTTCCAGCCAGCCCTCTCTCTCTTCCACTTCACTTACTCTCTTCCTGGCGACAACCCCCTCACCCCATCCTTCACAATGACTAAATATTAGTTTTGGCTCATCCTCATCATTTAGTTGCTGGTGAGCTATATAATTCAATATAAAAAAGATATCAAATGTGGATTTGACTTAGTAATTGTGCACTGGAAACAGCTTTAATCGCTCAGGAACTTAAAAATAACTTAGCTTTTCGCCAACAACACGTTTTGACTCTCCTAGTCAATCAATTGGGGAATTGTTTTTTTCAGGCAATATTTAATCATTAAATATGAGGCACTGGAAACAATTTCAGCTGCCTCAAACTTGGGAACATTAGTTTCCACTGACATTACTTAAATAAATAAATTAAATAGATCAACCTTAGCTACCAGTTGCCAATGATCCATAAAATTTAATTTGGGCCATCAATTGGCTCCACTTGATCCTAACTTCCAATCTCAGCGGAATACTTGGAATCAGCTCAGCCAAGTTAAAGAGCAACTATCCAGCAATCACTTAGGCACCACGAACTTCAGTCAATAAGCTATCCTCCAGGATTGTCCATTTCATCCCAAATCTTGCTAAATCATTGGAGGAATCCATTTGGTTAAAATTCTGACAGCAAATTTGCTAATAATGGAAATTTGGGCATATTTCCTTTTCCCTGACTGTGGCTCACTGTTTTATGTTCTTTATCCTCATTTTCTAAAGCACTCCCCTTGTACATTTCCAAAGTCTCTTAGGGCTAAATGCCGGTCCCCTGACTAGAAAGGCACTCACAAGGGACTGTCTCTTTCCTGGTGACATAGATCCTTCACGCTGGTCCCAGTCCAGCGCTAATTGCTTCCAGACTTGTACCACTAATGCAACTTTCTCCCCCAGCGTTCCCTAGACCTTTGCCGCTGCTAAAGCGCCAGTAAATACGCTTGCAACCCCTGGTGGAACATACCTGAAGATTGGGAATCAGCAACCTGAACTGCCTTTGCCAGCAGACTGAAAACCTGCACATATTCTTCCACTGAGCTCTGCCCCTAGCTAACTGTTAAGAGCACCAATCACGCATCATTTTTGCATCATCTGGGCTTGATGACCAGTAGATTAACTCCTCACACTCCTCCATTGAATCTAGCAATCACTCTTGTTCCTCAATAAGTTCCTGTAACCATACCGCCAATTCTGAAGGTAGTGCATACACCACCTGGGCTAGTTGGAGCGCAAGAGGGGATTCCTCCTGTTGCCCGCGTAAACATGCCTGGAAGCAGATTATGTGATGACATGATGAAGTTTGTCCAGCGCCTCCATGTACAACGCACATGACTGTTAGGAGATTTGGGTTCTGCCTGGACTTCCATGGATTTTAAAGTTGAAATTACCCATGATTGTTTCACCTCGCATAGTAAAAATGCCAATGAGAACCCTACCATTAGTATAAGCAATAGATATCCATGCGAATATTCTCTGTTAGTGATCTTCACTTCCTCCCAGGGCCCCCACAAGACGGAGAGGAAGGTATTTGAGTTTATTTTTATGTAATGCATGGGTTCATACCAATACCTGACAAAGGAGTTAGGAAGTACTAGCCATATTACTGACCACATGACTGACAACTTGTCAGAAGTTCAACCCCAAACCCAGCACGCCATTACCAGAATTTGTGACATATTCTCATACCATGGTTCCAGCGATGCTGCATTCAAACAGCAGTGTCTGGAACCAGATAGGCTGAAAACCGAAGCCAACGCCTGGCCCAGCTTTCTGGTCAAGCTTGTTTTCTTTGGCAAATTTAAATAATAAATTTATTATATAAAGTAAAACTTTTCTTTCTCGTTGCAAACACTTTTGCAACCTATTCAATTCAAGACTAAATCTAGTTTGATAATCTCACAGAGGAGATTAGTCTGCGCCCATGTCTGGGAGCAGTTGGGCAAGCAAGGCAAGAGGAGCAGGCGGAAGGCCCGTGGCCTCTAACATTTGAAAACGCCTCGGAGAATCTGGCGGAATAGAAAAAAATCTCAAAAAACCGGCGGTCACAATTTCCCTGGAGATACTCGCATGGCAAGCACAATGCAACCAGTACATCAACACGCCACACTCCCAGCCACTTTCGTTGGTAGAATTCGGAGTCCGTGTGTATCTGGACATCCAAAAAACGGCCTTATGGGAAAAATTTTGTGAAGATGTACACAAAATTTTCCTGACCGCGGTGTATGTTGCACCTCACTCCATGTCACATGGTTGGCTGGACCTGGGTTTTGAAAGCTTAATAGCAGCAGACAAGGCTGCATCAGTGCGCATAGTGGTCGACCTCCCCCAAAGGGCGACAGGTCATCGAAACTAAACACACCAGATGGACAAAATCAAACCAAATTTTCCTCACGTTTGACTTTTTGCCTATTATGGTATAACGTGACATTTTGGAGCAACACCTGAAAGATGGTCTCGCCATATATGGCGAAATACAATCTTTTGAAATGCAATGGTTCACGCTGATGCCACACCTGTGCACTGGCAAAGCCATCGCAGTTCTGACCCCAACTGAGGAGATCATGAAGGACCTAACCCAGATCCCGCACTCCACCTTTATTAACATCGCAGGGCATACCACCCACCCATTCCAGGTAACTGTGGACAGCGCGCCCCCCCCCATTTGCACCCACTGTGACATGTTCGGCCATAAGGCGCATGCATGCCCCATCGAGGAGGGCGTCACATTCCAAGAGCACCCCTCGGCAGCCATGGCCAGCGGAGAGGCACACTACAAACCAACCGCAAGCACCAAGGAGGCTTTCCCGTGGGGAGCACAAGGCTGCTACCTATTGGTGAAGCCCATCTCCCTGCAGGAGTGG
>JAKSZP010003576.1:0-19215 GCA_022478985.1 Massospora cicadina | reverse complement strand
TCCATGACCTGCATAGACCTTATCCTTACACCGGCAAAATTCCAACCTCACATTTCCCACTTCCAAACAACAAAAATTGAATTCTCCAACCACCAGCTGGTCTCGAAAACCTACCACCTACCTGACATAGTGGCTAAAGCCACACATTGGTGCAAACTCCGCCCTCCTGAACTTGTGTCACCAGAATTTTCCACTTGGGTGGAAGCAGCAACTTTGGCAAAAGAGTTTGTTACACCGTTTTGCATGGACCCCATCTTCACATGGGCAGCCTTCAAAGAGAATACCATCCACCACTCTCGCCACCTCTCCTCCCAACACTCACGAGCCACATCAGCTGTCATCTCGCGCGCTCTGGCAGAGTTGGCACAGCTGGAGTCCAACATCCCAGCCACAGGATACAGCCCTGCATAGGGCTGGAAGTGGGTGGAGGCAGCTGCCCACCTCAACGCGCTCAAAAGGCAACACAAACATCGGGTTTGTGTTCAGTACAGGGCCAAATGCATTACAGAGGGCAAAAAGTGCACCGCATTTTTTTTACAAATAATTGCACCACGCCAGAGTGTGGCCTAAATACAGGTGCAAAGATCGGATTTACTTTGCAGATACGCCAGCCAAAGTGGCAATCAAAATACAAAAATATCACTCCAATCTATACCAATCTGATCCAATTAAGCCAGCTGAAGTGGCGGAATTTTTGACTGAACCCACATCTGCACCAACTCCCGATACCCAGAAATAATGAATTTGATTACTCCAAACAAAATAAGGATAGCCATTTGCAGTGCACCAAACCAGAAATGCCCAGGCCCAGATGGCATTCTATATGAATTCTATAAAAAGTACTTCAAATATATATCCCCACTGCTGCTTGCCTCATTTAACCAGAGCATTCTGGAAACGCGCCTCCTACCAGGAGGACAAGAGGCCTTAACTGTCACACTCTTTAAGAAAGGTGACAAGCTAGACTTAGCCAACTGGCGCCCCATTTCTTTAACTAACATGGATACAAAAATTTTAACTAAAATCATGGCTAACTTTTTAGGGATTGTGGCATCTGCCACCATCTCCCCAGAACAATTCAGTTTCATACCCAGAAGGTCGATTTGGGACAATGTGCACTCTGTGGCTAATGCATGCCAGTCCACAGCCTCTGGGGCACCTTGTATTCTTGGACCAGCAGAAGGCCTATGATAGAGTAAACTGGGAAGACCTCAGGGCCTGCCTCCATCAATTCTGCTTACCCCCTCTCTTCATCAACTGGGTGATGCTGCTCACAGAATCTGCAAACAATGGCAGTGCGTGGCCCTGGCTTCCTAATGGAAGTAGTCCGCCTTAAAGGGGCTTGCGACAAGGTGACCCCTTTAGCCCACTCTTATACAACTTCAGCCTTGAACCACTACTTCAAAACGTGATTGCCCAACTCACTGGGGCCCATGTGCCAGGCCAAGCCCCAGTCAAGATGATGGCGTTTGCAGACAACTGTGTGGTTGGGGTGTCTAATAAAGATGAACGCGCACTTGAAGCTCTCATCCAGGAGTATTCTCGGGTAAGTAATACTGCACTGAACGCTTCCAAAACTGAAATCATCCTCCTTGGTCAGTATCAAACCTGCTGGGCCCCAGCAACCAGTTCCCAGCCCAGCCCATCTGCTCGCACACATGCTCGCCCTCCCAGCTCACCCCACACCACCCCACTGGTGCTCCCCTTCGTGCCACGCCCTACCATAGGGCTGGTTCGCCATCTGGGCGTGTGGGTGGAGGCAGGCGGGTACGCATCAGCGGTAATGGAGTCATATTCTAGACAATGTGACGAAGCGCATCGCCTCCCTCAGAGACCACCCCTACTTCCCTTTACTGGTAGGGGTTGTTTTAGCCAACTCTATGCTCCTCTACAAAGTCTGGTTTGGAGCCCACGCCATCCTCTTCTCCCAAGCTTTTTCAAACTCTTGTATGCCCTTCTGAAAGGATGGCTTTGGTCAGGCCGCCCACCACCAGTACGGCTAGAGGTCATGTTTGGCCCTCATCATCATGGTGGCATGGGCCTGCTTGACTTCAAAGCCCATGCTGCCAAGATCCTGGGCACCTGGATTGTGGCCGTCACCACCCCTACGCTCCCCTCCCAACACTAGTCCCGCGTGGCCTGCTCCAACTTCTCCCGCGCCTTGGGCCTTAACAATCCATCGAACCCTCACTCCCTGATGAATTACTTGGCTTCACACCCATCAGCCACAGGTCCTCACAGGATTAAAACCCACTACAAACGAATCCTCCTCTCCATGCGGAGCGCTGAGTGGAGAATTCATATTAGCGGACACACAGCCCAGAGAGGCCACCCCTCTCCTCATTTCACACAAGAGGTACAGGGGCTACCCATCCAAGATGGCGTGATCCCCACACGGCCCCATGTCCTATCCAGGGTGGACTACATGGACATGATGGACATCCCTTACTCCATTGAGACTCAGAAGGCTATTTGGAAATATACACACCATCCTCTGTTGCAGCCTCAAATCTGTTCCCATGTGTGGCGCTGCCTGAGGCGGGTGTACCATACGGCTGAGCGCTCTAATAATTTACACTCATCCTGCGTCATGTGTGGCCAGTATGGAATACTGTTCCACCGCATGGAGAAGTGTCCTACCTCTAGAGTGTTATGGCGCGAAGTTTAACGTCTTCTTGGCCAGGATCAAACACATCTCTTCAGTCTGTCAAGAGATATGTTTGCTTTATCAATGGCCTCCCCTCTTCCACCCTCCCTCCATGCTCTGGTGGATGCAATCGCCATGTGGACTATCCACACGATTGTCTTGGATGCCATCACAGGCTCCACCCCCACCCTCTCAGAAGCTGTCCACAGATTCCAGTCTCATTTGGTGGACCACTTTCAGGCGTAAATGTTTGGATACCTCCCACCGCGTCACCAACAGTTGGTCTCCTCCTGGTATCCAGTTTGGTTCATCAAATCAGACCCTTTCCTCCACACGTGTTCAATTGTGGCTACAGCCCCTTCACACGTTCCCTCCCCCTCCCCATAAGTGGCGTTCCCACTGGCAACAAGAGATAGCATCACTTCTCTGGGGTGCCTTCCCTGTTACTTTGTTTTTTTTCTTTCAGGTCAAATTTGGAAGTGTCCGTCCCATGGTCAGCCTTCCTTGCAATAAATTCAAAAAAATTTAACCCAATAATTTCTACCATCTTTAGAATAACTATTCACTGCTTGGTACTCTACTGTGTAACTTAATATGTTGGTATTGGAAAATTAATGGGATATTTTTCTTTCATCCACCTAGTTTAAGCTACCTGATAGAAAACCTTTGAAAAATAATTTATTTATGTTCTATTTTTGGTATATTGTCTCCTTACGTTTTCCATTATTTTATTATAGAAAGTACTGATCTGTGCAGTTGTACATCGACGCCCTAGCACCAATTATGATATTTGGTGCTCACTACAGGGGCCACTTTTGGTACTCTGCTTTCTGTTGTAAAATCACCTGAATAATATCATACTCTAATATCAATTATTGGCATCACCCGCCCTATATTCCTTATGACAAACCCAATTACAGAGAGGTTCCATTGAGCTCTAATCTCATGCATAATGCTAATTCATTACAATATGATGAGGAAACACCATATGTCTGCGCTGCATTAGTGGCTTATTTTTATCTATAGATGGGGAAGTTACTTTTGATGACCACTAGCAAAAGTTTATGATTTAAAAAGACTTGTTTAATCCTAATGGAAAGAAATTTTTGATTAAAATTTCCAGATGGATAAGTAAATTTAGAAACAAGCGAAAACTGAACAAAAATTTATGGCAGAATGGTAGAACTTTGCTAGTGTAAGAAGCTCCTCCAGGACCTTGAAAGTGCTACTTACAACCCTTTAGGTTGGGACCACCTAGTGCTAGAAAAAGAAAGTGCTACTTACAATGCGGACAAGAAAACAGCTGTATGATTCTTTGGATTCTATGTCCAATAATTCTATAGACAGTTTAGGCCAAATTGCCCAACTTATTGACTACCATACCTTTATCAGCTGTCACTTCTAATTCTGTCATGGCGGCTGACGCTTCTGTTAGATCCAGTCCCCAAGAAGCCTATATAGTTCACTCTAGTGATTATGCCAAATTCAACAAAGTCAGTATTCCCAAATTTGATAGACAAGGAAACATTTATACCTTTGTGCATGTATATGAGATTACCATGGACTATGCTAACAACCAGACCTAACTGTCCACACTGATGAATTTCTGAATCCTTATATTCAGTTTGTATTGCAAAAAAGAACTGATGTCAGTAAGTCATACCTTAACGCCAAGTATATGAGAAATTTAGTGATGCAGAATTGATGGTAGGCCAAAAACTCGCTTTATTGGCTATTGGCTTGAAACCAGGCGAGGAAGTTTTAGTCTTCACAAATTGCTTTTATTAGAAGTCTCAACTACTATATGGAACCAAGGTTATGAGTCATTATTATTCTCATATTACTTTCTGCCATGCCTGCGAGCTGCAAAAAAGTGTCAAGACATGCTACCTGTATTAGATTTTAAACTTAAATTTATTGCAAGGAAGGCTGACCATGGTATGGGCACTTCTGAATTTGACCCAAAGGAAAAAAAACTTAGAACAGGGAAGGCACCCCAGAGAAGCGAAGCTATCTCTTGTTGCCAGCGGGAACGCCACTTATGGGGAGGGGGAGGGAACGTGTGAAAGGGCCGTAGCCACAATTGAACACATGTGGAGGAAAGGGTCTGAGTTGATGAACCAAACTGGGAACCAGGAGGAGACCAGCTGTTGGCGACGCGGTGGGAGGTATTCAAACATCCAGGCCTGAAAGTGGTCCATCAAATGAGACTGGAATCTGTGGACAGCTTCTGAGAGGGTGGTGGTGGAGCCTGTGATGGCATCCAAGACAATCGTGTGGATAGTTCACATGGCGATTGCAACCACCAGAGCATGGAGGGAGGGTGGAAGGGGGGAGGCCATTGATAAAGCAAACATATCTCTTGACAGACTGAAGGGATGTGTTTGATCCTGGCCAAGAAGACGTTGAACTTCGCGCCATATCACTCTAGAGGTAGGACACTTCTCCATGCGGTGGAACAGTATTCCATACTGGCCACACAAGACGCAGGATGAGTGTAAAGCATTAGAGCGCTCAGCCGTATGGTACACCCGCCTCAGGCAGCGCCACACATGGGAACAGATTTGAGGCTGCAACAGAGGATGGTGTGCATATTTTCAAATAGTCTTCTGATTCTCAATGGAGTAAGGGATGTCCATCATGTCCATGTAATCCACCCTGGATAGGACATGGGGCCGTGTGGGGATCACGCCATCTTGGATGGGTAGCCCCTGTACCTCTTGAGTGAACTGAGGAGAGGGGCGGCCTCTCTGGGCTGTGTGTCCGCTAATATGAATTCTCCACTCAGCGCTCCGCATGGAGAGGAGGATTCGTTTGTAGTGGGTTTTAATCCTGTGAGGACCTGTGGCTGATGGGTGTGAAGCCAAGTAATTCATCAGGGAGTGAGGGTTCAATGGATTGTTAAGGCCCAAGGCGCGGGAGAAGTTGGAGCAGGCCACGCGGGACTAGTGTTGGGAGGGGAGCGTAGGGGTGGTGACGGCCACAATCCAGGTGCCCAGGATCTTGGCAGCATGGGCTTTGAAGTCAAGCAGGCCCATGCCACCATGATGATGAGGGCCAAACATGACCTCTAGCCGTACTGGTGGTGGGCGGCCTGACCAAAGCCATCCTTTCAGAAGGGCATACAAGAGTTTGAAAAAGCTTGGGGAGAAGAGGATGGCGTGGGCTCCAAACCAGACTTTGTAGAGGAGCATAGAGTTGGCTAAAACAACCCTACCAGTAAGGGAAGTAGGGTGGTCTCTGAGGGAGGCGATGCGCTTCGTCACATTGTCTAGAATATGACTCTCCATTACCGCTGATGCGTACCCGCCTGCCTCCACCCACACGCCCAGATGGCGAACCAGCCCTATGGTAGGGCGTGGCACGAAGGGGAGCACCAGTGGGGTGGTGTGGGGTGAGCTGGGAGGGCGAGCATGTGTGCGAGCAGATGGGCTGGGCTGGGAACTGGTTGCTGGGGCCCAGCAGGTTTGATACTGACCAAGGAGGATGATTTCAGTTTTGGAAGCGTTCAGTGCAGTATTACTTACCCGAGAATACTCCTGGATGAGAGCTTCAAGTGCGCGTTCATCTTTATTAGACACCCCAACCACACAGTTGTCTGCAAACGCCATCATCTTGACTGGGGCTTGGCCTGGCACATGGGCCCCAGTGAGTTGGGCAATCACGTTTTAAAGGTAGTGGTTCAAGGCTGAAGTTATATAAGAGTGGGCTAAAGGGGTCACCTTGTCGCAAGCCCCTTTAAGGCGGACTACTTCCATTAGGAAGCCAGGGCCACGCACTGCCATTGTTTGCAGATTCTGTGAGCAGCATCACCCAGTTGATGAAGAGAGGGGGTAAGCAGAATTGATGGAGGCAGGCCCTGAGGTCTTCCCAGTTTACTCTATCATAGGCCTTCTGCTGGTCCAAGAATACAAGTGCCCCAGAGGCTGTGGACTGGCATGCATTAGCCACAGAGTGCACATTGTCCCAAATCGACCTTCTGGGTATGAAACTGAATTGTTCTGGGGAGATGGTGGCAGATGCCACAATCCCTAAAAAGTTAGCCATGATTTTAGTTAAAATTTTTGTATCCTTGTTAGTTAAAGAAATGGGGCGCCAGTTGGCTAAGTCTAGCTTGTCCCCTTTCTTAAAGAATGTGACAGTTAAGGCCTCTTGTCCTCCTGGTAGGAGGCGCGTTTCCAGAAGGCTCTGGTTAAATGAGGCAAGCAGCAGTGGGGATATATATTTGAAGTACTTTTTATAGAATTCACTTGGAATGCCATCTGGGCCTGGGCACTTCCGATTTGGTGCACCGCTGATGGCTGTCCATAGTTCATTTGAAGTAATCAAACTCATTATTTATTGGGTATTGGGAAATGGTGCAGATGTGGGTTCAGTCAAAAAATTCCGCCACTTCAGCTGGCTGAATTGGATCAGATTAGTATAATTCAGAGTAATACTTTTTTATTTTAGATTGCCACTTCAGCTGGCGTATCCACAACGGAATCATCCAATCTTTGCACCTGTGTTCAGGCCACGCTCTGGCATGGTGCAAAATTTTTTTAAAAAATATGCGGTGCACTTGTTGCCCTCTGTAATGCATTTGGCCCTGTACTGAACACAAACCCGATGTTTGTGTTGCCTTTTGAGCGCGTTGAGGTGGGCAGCTGCCTCCACCCACTTCCAGCCCCATGCAGGGCTGTATCCTGTAGCTGGGATGTTGGACTCCAGGTTTGCCAACTCTGTCAGAGCATGCGAAATGACAGCTGATGTGGCTCGTGAGCGTCAGGAGGAGAGGTGGTAAGAGTGGCGGATGGTATCCTCTTTGAAGGCTGAGCATGTGGAGATGGGCTCCACACAAAAAGGTGTAAAAAACTCTTTTGCCAAAGTTGCTGCTTCCACCCAAGTGGAAAATCCTGGCGATGCAATTTTGGGAGGGAGAAGTTTGCACCAATGTGTGGCTTTAGCCACTATGACAGGTAGGTGGTAGGTTATCGAGACCAGCTGGTGGTCAGAGAATTAATTTTTGTTGTTTGGAAGTGGGAAATGTGAGGTTGGAATCTCGCCAGCGTAAGGATAAGGTTGATGCAGGTCATGGACCTTAATTGGCCATTGTGGACTTTTGGGCGCATCATGTTTTTGAGCAGTGGGGCTTGCCACAGCAGCGCATCCATTAACCCAAGGGTGGCCTTTAGAACGCGAATTTCTACATGACCCTGGGGTTGTGGGAGGAGGAAGGCCAATGGTTCGTGGGTGTGTTTGGCCAACAGTTCATATCACCAATTATGAAAGGGTCTGGGGGTTACGGAAGGGATTTGAATGATGAGAAAAATTCCAGAGATTCTTGTGCACAGGTTGGGGCATAGATGTTGACAATAGCATGTGCCACATCAGCCCATGAGAAAGTGACAACAATTGACTCGGCCATTTAGGAAGGATTCCAATGATAAAAATTTGAAAAAATTGTTTTTCTGAACTAGCACCCCACAGTGCTCTGACCAAAAGGATAGGGATGGGAGGAGCATGGCTTTCAAGCATTCTTGGAACCTCATGGACAGTGGGACTCCTGGATGGCCAGGATATCCACGGGTAAATTTTTTGTAAAATCTCAGTTTCCTAGCCCAGGATGATGAGGCCTTGAGTCCGGCGATATTCAATGTCCCTAAAGTGAAGGTTTCCCCCATTGCACCTTAGGTGCGAGGGGGTGGGCACCTGGGCCCACTAGCCTCCTCTAGATCCCCACGATCCTTCATGGAAGCATGGGTGTTTGCAGCAATGCTATCAGTAGGTTTGTTGATTTTAGCAGAAAGATTCTCATTGGCTTTTGCCTTCACTTTTTGTTTCCCTGACGTCAAACAGTTTTTTGAGGTGAGGATGAGTTCAGTGCACCAACGATTGGGTCAAAAAAAAATTTTCAGGTAGGTCTGACCCCAAGTCAGTTTCAACTGAAACTTGGTTGCAAAGGACAGGTGAGATTGAGTCACCCATTGGATCCTCAGATTGGGTGGACCAATTGGCATGGGTTTCCCAATCTTATTGGTTGATGGATTCCCGAGTTGCTTACACTGTGAAGGTTTTGATGTCCTCCTGGCATTGGGAGTGTGGGATAGCAGTGGTGGCTTTGGCCGCTTCCTTGGCCGCGGCCCTGTGGCCTGCTTGGCCTTCTTCCACTCTTGCAGGGAAATAGGTTTAATAATAGGTAGCAGCCTTGTGCTCACCATGGGAAAGCCTCTTTGGTGCTTGCAGTTGGTTTATAGTGCGCCTCTCCGCTGGCCATGGCTGCGAGGGGTGCTCTTGGAATTTGATGCCCTCGTTGGTGGGGCACACATGTGCCTTATGGCTGAACACATCACAGTGGGTGCAGATGGGGGCGCGCTGTCCACAGTTACCTGGAAAGGGTGGGTGGTATGCCCTTCAATATCAATATATGTGGAGTGTGGGATCTGAGTTCTGTCCTTTGCAATCTCCTCAGTTGGGGTTAGAACTGCGATGGCTTTGCTGGTGCACAGGTGTGGTATCAGCATAAAGCGTTGCATCTCAAAAGATTGTATTTCGCCATAAATGGTGAGGCCATCTTTCAGGTGCTGCTCTAAAATGGCACATTTTACCGTACTAGGAAAAAAGTCAAATGTGAGGAAAATTTGGTTGGATTTTGTCCATCTGGTGCATTTGGTTTCAATGACCCATTGCCCTTTGGGGAGGTCAATCACTACGCGCACCACAGCAGTTTCATCTGCTGCCTCCTTATTTTTGAAACTGAGGTCCAGCCAACCGTGTGACATGGAGTGAGGTGCATTATACACCGCGGTCAGGAAAAAAGTGTGCACATCCCCACAAAATCTTTCCCATAGAGCTGTTTGGTGGATTTCCAGAAACACACGGACTCCATATTCCACTGATGAGAGTGGTTGGGAGTGCAGCGTGTTGATGTACTGGTTGCATTGTGCTTGCCAAGTGAGGATTGCTGGGGAAATAGTGACCGCCAGTTTTTATTTTACTTCTATTATGCAGGTTTCTCCGGGGCATTTTCAAACGTTTGAGGCTGTGGGCCTACAACTTGCTCCTCTTACCTTACTTGCCCAACTTCTCCCTGACATGGGTGCAGACTAATCTCCTCTGTGAGTTTTATCAAACTAGAATTAGACTTGAATTGAATAGGTTGCAAAAGTGATTGCAACGAGAGAGTAAAGTATTGGTTTAAAATTTTAGGAACAAAAACTCAACAATTACTTTACGCTGGTGGGCAAGGGAGAAGCTAGAATAAAATAAAGAAGAATTCAATTTGTGATGCCATAAAGACACATAAATTGATAGTAAGTAATTCAGGTGAATTTTGGCAGGGTTTAAGGATTAGACCCTTAGTAGTTATTCAACTACATATTAAAACGTTGAGTCATGGGCAAATTAATATGCCATAACTTAATTTGACAAATTGACATCAGCGTTGAGGCAATATATCTCAAATTAAATTAAACATATTAATAACACCATCAAGGCTTGAGAAAACAGAAAACCTTAGTCTAGAATACATATTAAATTAATGTAATAGTTAGCCAGACCAAATTGCTCCTAAAGATGAGGCCACCGGCCAGAAAGCAGGAAAGTTATATTTTTATGGTGATGATTTTATATTACTGGAGGTTCATTAAACTTTAGTAAAATAAGGGGGGTGCTTCTATTCCACTTGTTGAAGAGCAGAATCCATTTTAGATGGACGATGAACTATCAGCTGGATTTTGACTGACTTTTCACCTGTCTCACTTTGGCGCCAATGAACATGGATCCAAACTTTATAAATTCATTTGTAATCTAGATGGACATATCCCTTACTTCCATAGGGGTCAAGTTGTATCATCTTGACAATTAAGGAATAGTAAATTCATAGCATAAAGCCGCTGGACGTTATATGTACAAAAGTGTATTTACACCATTACAAAAAAGTAATGTTTAGTGGAAAATTATACATGCAAGCAGTTTAGGGTCTACAGCTATGGAGTGCACTTCAAGGTGGTAAGTGACCACTCCTCGCTTATATGGCTACAGAAACTCAAGGAGCCTGAAGTACTCCTAGCTCATCAGACGCTGAATCTGCAGATTTATGACATTAGATCTAGCACTGGCCAGTGTGAAACATCAGAATGCTAACAAACTGTCTCAGCTCCCTATTGTTGCATCAACCACTGACATGGCGGATGGCCCTTATAACAAGGTGTTGAACATGGAATTTAATAATATACCAGAATAAGTAAAATCAATTTATACTGACTGATAAAGAACACCACATTTAGTAACAAAAATCTATGAAAACTAAAAGAAGACCACGTATTAATTATACTACAAACAAGCAAATGTACAGATCTAATCAGAGAGTCACAATACCATGGGCCAAGGATTATTGTATAAGGTATTTGAGCAGCTGAAACATTACTACTACTGGGAATTATGCACTTTGATATTCATGAAGCCCTCAGCTGCTGCAGAAAGTGCCAAGAAGAAGTGCTGTATTATAAGAGCACTTTGTATCAACTGGTTAAGCTGAACTTTTTTCACTTCATGTCAATTGATGCCATGTGGTTTCTGCCTGAAAGAGGAGGCCAATTCAGGTACATTGTGGTGGCTATTGACCACCTTACAATATGAGTTGAATCCAAACTGATCATAAACTTGGACCAATGACCACCATATTTATTTTTGGGTGAGATTGTTTATGAATAAGGATGCCCCAATTTCTCTAATAGCAATGGCACTAATTTCACTTTCACTTAAAACAACAAGATTAATAATTTTATGCGTGTTTTTGGGTTCAGTCTAAGGTAATTCATATTAAGACCAAAAGCATGGTGGAGCTGGTCAATGGCACTGTTGGGCTTCGAAATAACAAACAAATCAAATTCCCCACTTCCAAATTGAGCCATACTAAATTAGTTCCCAAACCTATCCAAACGAAATTGACTTCAGGATCCTCCTCCCCAATTCCTGAGTCACGTGGGGCGGCGTTTCCACCAATTTGGTCAGGTGGGCGGCGAAATACATTGAGGATGCCCATGAGGCAGCCAATCTGGAAGACCAGGAAAGATCCTGAAAAAATGGGGCTGCTATGATCCTTGAAGCACTATGTCCCCACTCACCCTATAAGTTCAAATCCTTTTAATATAATAGAACATTCAGTATCCTAACCAATATTCCGTTTCCTTCTCAACCTTTCTGTGAATTTACAGCTACAAGCCACCTTTGGACCTCAGCGACAGTCTAGAGAACTGTAGCACTGACAAACGTGGTGTTACTACAAGGGCTCCATGCTTTTTCAAGTAAAACCGTCTATCACAATGAAAAATACTAGCATCCCTGAAGACAAAGCCGCTGAATATTGAGAAGCGTTTCCCAATGGGTTAGTACCTCGTGGCATGAAATACTTACCGCTCAACCTGAAAGGTTAGAATTCTGGGCCACAATCCAGTTCACCCTGCTTTTTATTGATGAAAGTCATTACAAACTTCAGTAAGAGAACCTTAAAAAGGTTATCTAACAATTAACAATTGGCATCTACTCTGTGGGTGCCTTCTCTAGCCACTCCCAAGCTTCTAATGTTCCCTCTACATGCACGACCTTTAAGGCTCAGCCCAGCTTCCAGCAGCAGAATTCACACTGGGTCCCAAACGCTACTAACGCAGCTTTTTTCACCCAGCTATCCATCATCTACTCTAACTAGTTAGGATGCACTATCAGGAGGTCTCCAAACAACTGGGGATCACCCAGGCCCTGCACAACTACATCATTGATTTTTATAATGCAGCCTCCTCCTTTGTTCATGACAACTATGAGGCCTTTATTGATAACGGATAGCTGATCAACAATGTCCAAGATCATATTGTGGTCTAAATAGCAGGATCTCTAGTTATCTTGATGAAGAGCTGCATCTGAACTTTCAACTCCTCAAAGCAAATTGGGATCAACGCCTCCTTCAAGTCAAGGATCTGGTATGAACCCTACAACAACACTATCGAGAGCTGACCTCTTGTGACTACCCCTCCAGAAGTGAAGGTCCTGAAGGGCGTGAGGGACCTGAAGGGCCAGAGTGTCCCTGAAGACCGCTCAGGCCCCCAGATCACTCGGCTTCCACTGCTGCTAGCCCTGAGGACCCATGGTGGAAGGATGTGATAACAGCCTTGGCTGCCCTATATGATCAAATTCTGAATGTAGCTCAGGAATGCAAACTCCAAGTTAATGAAGTCCCCCTTGACCCTAGGGTCTCCATTGACGCCATGTTGGACAAAATGGGCAACTTAAGTGCTTTTGCTGAACTTACCAATACTCGCATCTCTCAGCTGAAACAAACCTGTCAGTGGTTTGAAACCCATTTGACCACCCTCCAGAGCCAGCTTCGCCTTCAGGGCACCAACATTTAATCTCTAAAGGAGCAAATCGCAAATAAGGCTTCCGTTTCCTCCCTCAACCAAGATTGGATAATATCCAGGATGATCTTGAGGGCCTACGATGATGGCTAGAGCAGCAGGGCCCCCACAACTATGTGGAGACTGAGATCTCAGAGACAGCACCCTTCCCTGATTAACACCCTTTTATACTCCGCTTGTAACTAACTTTAAACCTAGTTTTAAAGAAAGGTTCTTTCCCGTCCAGGAGAGCATTGCCTCCTTACTATATGCATATGAGAGCTCCATGGAGGAGGCCACTGATTGGCAGAAGGTAACGCATATCCACTCCTGCTTAGATAGTACTGTCTGGGAGATCATGACCCCCCATTTGAAGGAGTGCATAACCTGGAAACTGGTACATACAGCCTTAATCCAGAGTTTGGCAGCAATCAAACCCTGTCCAACCAAAAACAGTCATTCATGGGTATCTGACTAAATAAAGTAAAACCCCATGGAGTTTTCCAGCCGCTTTTATGCTCAAGCACAACCCTTGGTCACTACAGACATGTCACTTTGGACGATGTTATTACCGCCATCATTTCTGAACTGGGATATTACCCTGAGGTTCAAATGCATATGTTTGTACAGAAGAATGGGTTTACCTGCATCTGAGAGATCAATGAAGCCCTTAACAAGATCCCTGCGCCAACTCTACACTCTAAAGCTACCTTCACAGGCCCCTCTAACTGTCCTATTGTCCATGTGGTCAAAAACCAAAAAAATTCTCAACCCTGATGTACATACTATAATGGTTTCAGACAATTTGCCAAGACCTTCTGGAAAACGACTTTCTAAGGAGGCGGGAAAAGGGCATCATATGAAGAATGAGGCGCTTCATGCTGAAATTTCTACCCAGCCTCAAGATCCTCCGTAATCTTTCCAAATTTGGAGCTACTGCATCTGGAGAAGAAGTTTTGGTATCCAATGACAATAAAGAAATTGATACTGCTTACTCTTCTTCCGATGACTCTCCCATGTTCCTCACACTGCCACCCCAGTTTGGAAGTCTGGTTACCCAGGTCGCAGTTTGAGCTCATAAAATACCAGTCCTTGTCATAGTTGACAGTGGCTCCCCCATGAATGTCATATCCTCCAAGTTAATGAAGCGAGTCAAGATCGCTCTATATATGCCACACTATATGGAGTATGGCATGGCTGGCCCCCAATGTACCCGATCTATAGGAGCTTATTCCTATCTACTGATACAGTTTAAAGGCTTACTATAAACACACCTGCTGTCGCTCTAGATAACCCTAGCTATGACCTGCTCCTCAGGATTAATTTCTTTAAGACTATTTAGCAGTACTCCAATATGATGGCGGCTTTCTATCCTTACTGGGGCATCAGGTCCCATAATCTTTGACACCCCTTGAGATTCTAAAACTGAGGTCAAAGCCCAAGCTTGTTTGTAGAATGAAGGCCAAATTGATTGGCTCGAATATCACATTAGGGGCTCCTGAGTCCGACTTCTCCCTCCTGCTGTTGATGGACAAGAAGGCATGCCAATCTACTTACCTAAGGCGACTACAATACGTTTGAATTCCCAAGACTTTGCCAACACTCAGGTCCATGTTAATATCCCCTCAGGATACCTATTGGATGTCTGAGGCCAAAGCAACCCATCCACAAAAGAGGTGCTAACCTGGACAGGGATCCTAGACCCAGCTTTTGCTGGATCTATATCAGTGCTGTTGGCCAACCTTACTGACAAAGCCAAAATAATAGGTTAAACAGTCAGGCCTCATATGTCCGCCTACTACCCATGGAAGCTATTGCCTATGTCCAAAGCTTTCGGGAATTGAGAGAATTTTGGCTTTGATGCTCCACCATTAATTAGTCTAATCAATACTATCAGCAAAGACCTCTCAGACGACCAACAACATAAGGTTCAAGAGTTGTTGGAGGAGTATTCAGACCTATTTTTGGCCTCACCCTATGAATTCAGAAGTATGAATGGAGTCCTACATCATGTAGAAATGGGGGATGCTCCCCCTTCTGGTCCCAACCTTACTAAAAGAGAAAGGTTGAAGAAACCCAGGTGACAGTTGAACTCAAACAACTACTCAACGCCAGACTCCTGGTACCATCATGCAGCTCTTGGGCCTCTCCTCTTCTTCTGATTCAGAAGAAGAACGGCATCCACCAAGTGGTGATGGACTATTAAAGACTCAACTCTATTGCTAAGAAGGACAGTTATACTCTGCCACGAATTGAAAATTCCATCCGTCTGCTTACCAGATCCCAGTACTTTTCCGCCATGAACCTTACCAGCAAATATTGTCAGGTTGAGCTCGCCGCTGAAGACTGAGCTAAGTGTGCACTCATAGCCAATGAAGGATTATTTTAGCCCACAAGGATGCCCCAGGGCCTTTGTTACGCCCTGCCCACAGACCAACGTGCCATGGATGGGATCCTTGGGGACTTGAAGCTTTCATGAGTCTTTGTCTAACTAGATGACATTACCATCTTCTCTCAAACCTTCAATGGGTACATCAAGCATCTTTGGTAGATCTTCAATCAGCTCCAAAAGGCTTCCATAAAGCTTCACTTTTGAAGTGCTCCTTTTTCCAATCTGAAAAGGAGTTGTTGTGGCATAAGGTTTCCAAGGACAGAATCCAGTCTATACTGGACAAGTTCGACGCCATAGAGAAGATGACACGCCTCAGAGCTTAAGGGATATCCAGGTATTCCTAAGCATGGTGGGTCATTATCATCAGCAAATCCCCTGGTTTGCTGACCTCGCTGATACACTGTTCTACCTCCTGAAGATGAATGTGCCGTTTGAATGGCGGCCTGAAGAAGAAGAGGCTTTTAATGCCTTTAGAAACTGCTCTTTGTACTTAACCCATTCTAGTCCATCCACACTTTGACCAACCCTTCTTGCTGTTTACAGATGAAAGTGATGTTGCCGTCAGGGCTATCCTAGCCCAACATGATGAAAATAAAATCAACCATCCCGCGGCCTATTTTAGTAAGACGCTGAGTAAAGCTGAACGGAACTACAGCGTTACCAAGTGGGTGTGCTTAGCTGTCTTGCTAGCCATCAAACATTTCTGGCCTTATCTCTATGTTACTCATTTTACTATTATTACAGACCACTCCTCGCTCTGGTGACTCCAGCAAATGAAGGACCCAGATAACCGATTAGCCAGGTGGGCCTTACAACTGCAGAGCTATGATTTCACCATTGTCCATCATGCCAGCACAATTACCAAATCGCTGATGGCCTCTATAGGATTCCGGTGCTAGCAGCTTTGACCCCTGAGCAGGACCAGCTGAATGATCTAATAGGCTGACCTGAGCTGTGGGGGTTGGAAATTATTGAGGTCTAAGCTGAACTCCTGAGGATGACTCGAGACACTCAAATCAAGGATAGGCTGCTTTACAAATAGATCAAAAAGAAGTGGCTCCTTTATGTCTGGTCCTCCTCACAAACTGATGTTATTTTAGAGGGCCATTCCACTTTGGGACATGAGGTCGTTAAGAATACTCACGAATGGCTGAAGTCAAGATGCTACTGGGACCAAATGGTAGAAACTATCCAAGAGGTCCTGGAGGCATGTATGACTTGCTGATCTCAAGAATGTGCCAATCTTTGATTCCAACTCTTGGTTGTTGCCCCAACTGGGCCCTTCAATGTCGTTAGCATTGATGTTTTAGGGCCCTCTTCTCACTGATTGCATGGTCATAAGTATATTATCCTAGACGTGGACCTTTTAAATAAGTGGGTTGAAGCGATTTCAGTCCCATCTGACACTGCAAAAAGCCACAGCCCTCTTCCTCATTTGATCCATTTTCACCCAACATGGGTTCACCCAAACCCTACTCTCAGTCAATGGATTGAATTTCGCCACACAGGTAGTACAAAAACTTACCTCGCTATTTGGCACTACCCAGAGATTCGCTGCCCTTTACCACCCCTCTACTAATGGGGCAGTAGAACGCGCTAATGCAACTCTTACTTCCATTATACAGATGTTAGCTGCCTTGGATCCTGCCCGTTAAAACCATTACCTACCCAGCGCTTTGCTTGCCTATAGGGTAATTTACCACTGATTAATCAAGATGTCCTTATTCAAAGCCCTATTTGGGCATGCACCTCAGCTGACAAGTAGTGTCCAGCCATTGCTTGAGACCTCCACACCTGAGAACTCCAAACTGACTATGAGGGCCTTAGCCAAAGAGATTTTCCGGCATCAAGACCTAGCCACCCAAGGCATAGCCACCACTACTGGAAGAGAGACATCCAAAACTAAACTTAGACGACCCTCCTTACCAACTTTTCAATTAGGTAACCTGTTTCTCTTCTATCACCATTAACCTGGAGGCTGACAGAATAAGCTAGACGTTATTTGGTCTGGACCCTATAAGGTCATTCACAGGGTGAAGTCTGAGTAATCTATTGCTGACATCAACTAAGGGACTGTAGTCAATCAGGTGCATGGTCAGTTCCTTCAGCCATATACCCCACTATGACCAGATCCTGAGGGGGGCATTGTTAGGATTCAATATAATAAAAAAACGAATTCCCCACCTTCAAATTGAGATATACCAAATTGGTCCCCAAACCTATCTAAACGAAATTGACTTCAGGATCCTCTTCCCCAATTCCTGAGTAAACGTGGAGTGGCGTTTCCACCAATTTGGTCATGTGGGCGGGAAATCTTTTGAGGATACCCATGAGGCAGCCAATCTGGAAGACCAGGAAAGATCCTTAATGGATGGGGGCTGCGACGATCCTTGAGGCTCTGTTTCCCCACTCATCTTTTAAATATTGAATTCTTTAACATAATAAAACATTCGGTATTCTAACCAATTTTCCATTTCCTTCAAGAGTTTCTGAGAATTTGCAGCTTTGAGCCACCTTTGGACCTTGGCGCCAGTCTAGAGAACTGTAGCGCCAACAGGCACTCTAGCTGGCATCCTGCAAAGACTGCGTCAGCCAGACTATCCAGTTGGAATCTCCTACTGCCCTCCGCCATTTTTTTATACAATATTGAATTCCATTCATCCATGAGGAGATCACCATTTCAGCTCCCATAAGGGTGACACCCACACTACCTCCAAACTTATACTACATTGTTCTTGGAGGAGTAATGAATCTCAGTTAATACTAAAAAACCTTTCTAAACGTTGATAAATCTCTAAAAAAGCTTATTCTGACACACTGGTCCAGAAAATGAGATTATAGCGTGATATCTGTAACTGCTATCCTCTGATATGCCTCATCATAGGGGAGTGAGTGCTCTACTATGACAGTCACAAGTTTAAAAGGCTGAGCAAGTTCAATATATCCACAAGGGATGGTTTATGATCAAAGAGAAAATTTTAATTGATATAAACATGCACAAAGACCCACTAAAGGGCATATCATCAAAACTGAAAAAGGTAATTTCATAAAGCAATTTTTAATAGGGCGCCAAAATGGCAGCCCCCAGAAACTAGTAGCCCTACTATCAGTCGCAGGCAATTTGGTGACCCTTTATTTTTGTCAAGAAGGGGAAATGTTTAGGTTTGAGTTTTATAAACCATATAAGATCAACCGCAGCAGTAATACCCTTAAATGCTAAAAAGCCTTCGCTGCTAGTCTTGTACTACTAACTGTATTCTTCAGCAGATTGATTCTCAATGATCTAACATCAGATATTCTGCTAGCATTTTCTAACCCTAAATTTAAGCAATTATGAATTAATCACCATATCATCCCAGCTTTCAGCTGATCAACCCTATCAAAATTGGTGTCCAATTGTCCCATACCCCAACCAAGTTCCATTCCTAACATTAAGAATTATCAGAACTGTATAGATAAATTTCATGGACATTCCAGCTGTTCACAAAAAGCTACCCAAATTAAATAAACAAGTTTGACACAAAACTTTTTTTGATGACATATATATATCACGTCCTCAAGATGTACCATGCTTTGGCCTGACCCTTGACGTGACGTCAACAGACTATTAAAGACCAAAAAATGGTAATTTAGGAATATAGTTGCTGCAGAGAAGGCAGATGCACGGACTGCATCTTGAAGCCTTAGCATATATATTGAAAGGGTCACTTCTTGGAAGGGACAAATGTAGTAATGTAAATTCTGGTATTGGCCTTCATCATGGAATTTAGGTTTGCGCTCATGCCAACGGAACGTTAGCACTGGAA
>JAKSZP010003575.1:0-19261 GCA_022478985.1 Massospora cicadina | reverse complement strand
AAGGACCTGATAGAGTATTCCACAACTCCCACCCGGCAGCCCCCCAGCCCCCCCAGAAGATCACAGCCATCCTGGACATAAAGCTCTCAGAGAGGCACAAGAACTATGCCCTGGTCCATGCCCCAAGTGGAGGCCTCCTCCCTGTCGAAAAAGGAAAGGGTAGTGTAAGTTTTGGGGACCAGCCCCTACAACTGGATAGGGAGCAGCATCCCTTTCGGAAAAAAGGGGCCCAAAGGCCCAAGTAGACCCCCTGTCACAGTTAAGCGACCTGGTGCATGTGGTAGATGAGTGCTAGGTGACTTCCCTTCCTCCTAAAGATAATCAGGTCTCTTCCCTCCCCCCTCCTCAACCCTGGTAAGGCTAATATAGGGGACCTGCCAGGAGATTATGCAAACCAGGGGCCATGGGTGGGCCCCTGGGACCCCTCACTCATCATGCAAAACATACCAAAATTCTGAGGAAATGGCTGGTGCTAGTATCGGAGCCTGTTCTGCAAATCCCAGGCTGACAGAGCTGGTCCAGACTGGTTGGGTCCAAAAATCAGATCGGCACTCAATTCAGGTTTCAAAGCAGGTTATGAGTGACTTGGACCAGTTGCCCCTACCCCCTGGGATGGATCTGGGAAGTTCGGATCGCGTAAATAATCAGATTGAGAGTTTGGACCAGGCTGTGGATGACCCAGCATCAGGGCCACAGCCCCCTGGGACAAATCTGGGGAATCCGAACCATGCAAACAGCCTGACTCGAATGATCAAGGCCCAGATTGGTACCATTGACCTGGTTTGGCCCCAAAATTTGTAAAAATCTGCAAAAGTTTTTTTGATTTTTGCCAAGATTTTGGACATTTCTCCACCCACCCACCAGCCAACCAAATCCCATCGCTGATCCCCAATCACCCAATCCCTTGGCATCCCCACTATGCGATTCTCCCAAAACCTAAGGAAACTTCCCTGCTGAGGGGTTTTTGTCAATTCATTCTCTAATCTTCCCGCACTTTGCACTAATTAAAACCTGAATACCCCAAACGCCTTGTCGCAGACTCCGCCTGTTTTTTAAAATTCCGCCGTTTGATCCAGCAAAGCATGCCACAATCCAAATAATCATCCCAATGATCACTGAATGGGTCATCCAGTCGCTCAACCCTGCCCCTCAGCAGTGGATTGTATCCACCATAAACCGCCTCATCCCCAATGAAGGAGTCGATTCTCCAACCATTTTTGCATACCCATCTAATGCAAATCCGTCCGTTTGCTCTGCCGCTGGGATCTCTGAGACTTCTCACCTATTGGAGCAGCCTCGGGGCGCCCCAGCCCAATGCTCATAACCTCGGCCCCCACACCTGGCTTGTTTGCCACTGGTCCCACCCACCTGAGTGCCCTGGAGCACCCCGCCCAAGGGGGGCTCGCCCCTAACGCTCATCATGGATCCATTTTTCCCTCTGATGGCACCCCTGCCCACGCGGTGGGCCCTGTGCCACCCCTCCCAGGCGCACAGGCTCACTTACTAGTAACTGAAGGCCAGCAACTGCAAACCCTGGAGTATTTATCATCCTCCCTGACTCTCCCGCCATGGGGGGTTGCCCCTGCAAGATTCGCGGTTGCCCCCATTGCAACCATCTGGTTTTCCTTGGGGGCCTTCAGTACATTGATGAATCTTTACTTTCCTCACGTCTACAATAGATCTCCTCTTCTTATAGCCGCATGGACTGCTGTGCCCTTGGCGTTCTGGGCTCTCCACTGGGTGCTCACACACCCAACTGGGAGCCCAGTCTAATTCCTATCAGCCGCCTCCATGACAGTAGGGTGGTCATTGGGAATACCATAAATACCTATGGTCAGTAATGGTGTTATTGTGAATTGTAGGATCAGAGACTCAACTGACTAGCATGTTGCTTATCAAAGCTTTATCAATTAATGACACAGACCTGAACTTCCACTCTTTGCACTGGGTCTGAGTCATACAGCTAAGGCCGGATGTGGAGGGTGGGGCATTCACAAATATGCTAGATTGGAGGAAGCCTTAGAGCCTTGTGGTGCCCCACCAATCCTTTCTAGTGTGGGGATGATGTCCCAGATGCGACTCAACATGTTGTTAAAATCACCCATCAGCACTTTATTGTGGGTGAGTTGGATGCAGATGAGTTCTTTCAGTTTACTGTTCCTTTTCAACCTGCATTCAGCAGGTATATACTCATAGCATAGAAGGAGTACTCTTCAGAGAGTATCTATAACTCTACAGTTCCCCGATTGGCGGTGCACAAAGAAATGGGCCAGAGCAAGGGAACTCGTCATCAGTGTCAATATATAGATACCTGGTAGAGTGAGCTGGAGCTCAGTAGACTTAGGGAGAGGGTGTTGAGTACAGTAACAGTAATATATTTCATAAACCGAAAAACTTGTCTGTTCCCTAAAGGGGATTTTATGACCATGTTTGGTACAGGAGTTGAGTGTGCGGGTGACCTGATCCAGAGGAAACCTGGTAGGCCCAGCGGTGAACCTGAGGCTGTCATTATTTAAAAAAAAATAAACTGGCTAATTCATCGCAAGACCTCCTCAAAGAGGTCTGCACAAAGGTTTTTAAGCAACATATAGAAAAAGTGTAAAAACGACTAAGGGCTTACCAGGGAAGATGACCAAAGAGAAACATTGGTCTCAAGCAAACATAATTAAACCAACTCAGGGAAGTATATGATTGGCGGAAGTGGTACCAAGCCTAGGTGCACCAATAGGTGCACGCTTCCATCCAAAAGGGTAGCATCTTTAAAACTGACTTCTCTTTAGTGATTGATTAAAGTTATACCTGACCTAAGCTCGCAATTTAGAAAAAAAAATGGTTTTAACCCTGTTCACCAATTAACCGGATTGTGCACTATCATTTACCAAGTAGCTCGTCAATTTTATAGCCTGAGCCAAAACATGGGGCTGAGCGTTTTGCACCTCACTTGTACCTACCTGGTCATACTTGGCCTGTACCCAGTGTTGGTCCAAGTTGTGCTTGAGATCAGGAAGGGCCTGAAGTTTAACCTTCTAGACCTTTTTCCAACAAGCCTTGTCCTTGGGGTTGGTGCCTTCTATTAAGTCATGTAAACATGACATTGCCCTCTCCTCCTTTTTGGGCTTCACCCCCCCCTCCAAGGGCATTAGCCAATGAAATTTTTTATGGGCAGGAGCCAACTTCATAGCAGCAATGGCTGGCTTGGACTTCAATCCTGAAGCCTCAGGGAAATGCTCGTGGAATGCTGCAATTAGCTCTGAGCATGAGTGCAGTCACGTGCTGGGACCCAACTGTTCTCCGCTGCGTCAAATTCCTTCCAGGACATAAGATACTGGAGCCTTCTTCTTACAAATGAAAGGCAACAATCTCCTCCACTTCCCACTCTGGCGCCCATCCACGAGATAAGCCTCATGAGTCTCGGGAGGGGAGCCCCTCAAACAATGTGAGCTTGCTTTCATGAAACAATGAAAAAATTCGAAAAAGAGTGGGAGATCCAACTGGTATGAGGAGTGCCCACTTTTTTGACAGCATGGTATGGCCCTATCATATTTTGTACTAATATTTTGCATGGTTTCTTGATTGTGAAGTTTTTAGTATCTAGAATCACTAGATCTCCTTCCTTGTATGCTGGTCCAACTCGTCTCTTACCATCAGCGTTCTCCTTGTAAGCCTGCATGGCTGCATCTAATTGCGTGCTCACCCCCTGGTGTACCTTCTTAGTTAATTTTGCAAAGTCCACCACCGCTTCCACCTTGTAACCACAACTGGGCATCATGTTGAAGAAAGTATCGAAGTCATAATTGTTAAAGAAGGGAGAAAAACCAATCGATGCATGTTGTGCATTGTTATAACTGAATTTGGCCATGGGGAGATGGGAAACCCAATATGAATGATCTGCAGCAGTGTAACATCGCAAGAACTGTTCAAGGCACTGGTTCACTCGTTCAGTCTGCCCATCTGATTGAGGGTGATAGGCAGTTGAATGGCAGGGGCTAATCTGAAGAGTCTTGAACAGCTCATTCCAAAAGACGGAGGGAAACTGGGGTCCCTGATTGCTAATTATTCCTTGGAGGAACTCATGAAGAGCGAAAGCATGAGCAACAAAAAGCTTAGCCATCTCAGCCGCAGTGACTGTGGTTCTGCAAGGGATAAAGGGGGCGAACTTCGTAAAAAGGTCCACCAACACCATTATAGCATTGTAGCCATCAGATACAGGAAATTCCACAATAAAATTCACTAATAAGGAACTCCAACGTCCATCAGCCTTTTGAACTGGATCAACAACCCTGCTAGAGGCTGGCAATTCAGTTTCATTTGGATGTAGACTAGGCACTTTTTACAATATCTGCCTACCTAAGCAGCTAATCCCTTCCAATTGTAAGTGTGGAAAATTAGCTCTAATGTCTTCGCCTTCCCAGGAGGGCCAACAGTGATTCCGTCATGATGGTCCTGGATGATTTCCAGGCGAAGTGGTTCAACAGGAACCCATAGGCGCCCCTGAAACCACACTATCTCATCCTTTACGTGATAGAATTTGGTATTGTCCTCCTGATTCAAAGCGCTCTTAGCAAGGACCATAATATATTCGGCTGACAACAGCTGAGAAAGGACTACCTTTCTTTACATACTATATTCCACCGTATTTTCCAGAGGAGTGAGCGCCGGCCCATTGGCCAAAGGAAAAGAAAAGTTGAGACACAATCTTACCCAGTAGAATCATCAAATGGGTATTGTGAAACTCAACCTCCTTAGGATTGGGAGCTAGTTCAGGGTTGCAGCTCAAAGCATCCGCTAAACACTTCTCTTTGCCCTTAGTAAACTCATAAAAAACGCAAGTTGGGAAAGGTTCTTATGCCAGCGGGCTTTCCGTGGGGTTAAGTCATGAGGTGCGCGGTAGTACAGTAAGGCACAGTGATCTGTACATATGCGGAAGGGTTGGGATGAGACATGCAAGTGATGACGCCAATAGGTCAGCGCCTCAACCACTGCTAATAACTCTTTATCGTATATGGCATAGTTTAACTTGGTCAGAGACATCTTCCTGTAAAAATATCCCAATGGATGCTCTATTCCATCTCCACCTACTTTTAATAGGGCTGCCGCTATGGCGAGGTTGGAAGAATCTGAAGCAACAATGAACTCTTTGTTGGGGTTGATATGGCGAAGAAAGGAAGTGGACAGCAAAGTACACTTTACTGCTTGAAAGGCGTCCTCCAAAACGGGGGACCACTGAAGTACTTTTGCCCCACTCGCCTTATACAAAAGAGCTGCAACTTCAGTAAAGTTTTGGTGTGAACTTCTTAAGGAACGTGCATGTCCCCAAAAAGCTCCTCAATTCCGTAACCAAAGTTGAAGTGGTCCATTCACAAATGGCCTTCTCCTTGTCTGGAGTTATCATGTGCCCTTGGTCAAACACGAAGTTCTCCAGAAAGATGACCTGTGACTTTTAGAATTTGCACTTACTAATTTTTAATGTGAGGTCAGTTGCCCTCAAACGCTCCACCACCTGCCAAAGGAAGACTTCATGAACTCATTGTCAGGGGAAAATACCAAAATATTATCCATGTAAGCTACCGCGCATACCCCCATCAGGTCCTCCAAAGCCTCATCAATAAGACGTTGAAATATAGCAGGGGCATTTTTGAGCCCAAAGGGCATAACCCGAAATTGGAATATTCATTTTCTAGTATATAATGCAATCAACCACTCCTGGCCCTTCTTGATATGGATCTGATTGAACGCGTTTAAACAATCCATCTTGGAGAAGACTCGTGACTTCTCCACATAGTGTGCAATATGAGATTCCAGGGGGATGGGATGTAAGTCTGGTAAAGTGACGTTGTTGAAATTCCCATATTCTATGCATGGGCGTAAGGTACAATCATCCTTCTCTACAAAGAGAAGTGGGGAACATACAGGGGAGGTTCTCTGAAAAATTGCACCATTGGCTAACTGCTCCTTACCCACACATCTAAGGCCGCTTCCACCCATATTATCAACAGATAAAATGGGGAAGATATATGCACCAAATCAATAGTGAGCTTGAACTCGCAATCAAACTCTGAATGATCAGGTAGTGAATTAGCTAAAACTGCATCAAATGAAGATTCCAACCCCTCTAAACAGGAAGGTAGGGGAACTTCCACAGAGGGCTTCAGCAAAGGGACAAGACTGAGAGTGTGAATATTAGTCCACTGGGGCAAAACGCCTTGAAAGTTGGCCTCAGCCAAAGGAACCACCAACTAGTGACCATTCTTCAAAGTTACAGATATGGTATTTTCTTTCAAGTTAGTCCTGACATCAAATTTTCGCCACCACTCTAAACCCAAAATGATGGGATAAAAGAGGTTTATGATAGCTTGGAAGTGATCAGACAAATGATATGTGCCAAATTGATAGTCCACTAACCCCAGGATTTTCAGCGTGGGAATACTTTGAGAAGCCCCTCCTCTAACCATACCACCTGGAAAGTAACTCAGCACAAGGTAATCGACTAGGTCTTGGTCCATAAAATTCTCAGAGGCTCTAGTATCCACCAAAATAGTAGTGCTGGTTTCTAAAGGCGGTGAAAGGGCAGCAGTCAATAAAAAACCCGAATGATCTTAATTTATAGTAGAAAACGCCAACACTTCACCACCAAACTCTTCTTCAGGGTCTAACATTCCCCCAGGGTACATTTTCGCATCAAAGAATGGAGAGGGATATTTGGCCACTCTTAATTCTAAGGCCACATATCCCACCATATCTTCAGCAACTGCATAAACGTTTTTATATTTTAACTGTAACATTTCTCCTCCTCCTGGGTTCCGCGGATGATTGTTGTGGTCAATCGTGGGTTTTCTGGGGTGATTTGATACACTAAAGTGGGGTCCAGATCTGAGCCATATGGGAAGAGACATGGCTAGGTAGTATATATGGAAACGTCATTATAAAACATGTTTTGGGCCGTGAATAATCCTATACCTATTTTGACAACGGGTTGTAAAACATTATACAAAGCCAACACCACCAGGCCCTTCATTGATGATCCTGCCTGCATTGTCCAAATGTGGTGCCAAAAAAACGATTTTTTGTGTTGATTTTTTATAAAATTTTACAGAAAGTCGGGGAATCTTGACTCTTGATTGTAAAGCGACTGTATCCACCAGGTACAGGCAAGAAGTGTAAATACTTTTCAGTTGGAGATAGCAATAATAATGCCAGAATTCTCCAACCCTTGGCAAAATGTGAATACAATGGTGAGCCATTGTGGCCATGGCCATCAGCTGGTGCACACTGTTTGCACTCCTTGAAGGTCCCACACGGAAAAGTTTGAAATGTAAAGATAAAAGGTTAGTCATTTTAGTGTCAAGAGAGTAGCTATAACTCTCAGATCCCCTTTTGGCAGTGCATGAAGCACTGGGCCAGAGCAAGGAAACTTGTCATCAGTGTCAACATATTGATACTCAAGCAGAGTGAGCTGCAGCTCAGTAGACATAAGGGAGAGGTTGTTGAGCAAAGTAATAATATATCTTACAAACAGCAAAACT
Source organism: Massospora cicadina (assembly GCA_022478985.1). Taxonomy (NCBI): domain Eukaryota; kingdom Fungi; phylum Entomophthoromycota; class Entomophthoromycetes; order Entomophthorales; family Entomophthoraceae; genus Massospora; species Massospora cicadina. Next base: position 11,738 of record JAKSZP010003575.1, on the reverse strand, counting down.
TGGCTTTGCCCTAAAGTGCAGTTTATGACCATGTTTGGTACAGGAGTTGAGTGTGCGGGTGACCTGGTTTGAAGGGAACCAGGTAGGCCCAGCGATGTACCTGAGGCTGTCATTTACATAAATAAAACAAACTGGCTAACTTATCATAAGACCTCCTTGAAGAGGTCCATGCACAGGTTTGCCAAGTCAACATATAGAAAAGTGTAAAAATAATTAGGGGATTTATTAGAGAAGACAACCAACGAAAAACGTTAGTCTAGAGCGAATATAATTAAACCAATTTGGGGAAATTTTGGATTGGTAAAAGTGGTTATAAGCCTAGGTGCACCACTAGGTGCACGCTTCCATCCAAAAGGGTAGCATCTTCAAAACTGAATTCTCTTGAGTGATTGATTAAAGTACTACCTGACCTAAACTCGCAATTTAGAAAAAAGAATTGGTTTTGAACCCTTGTTCACCAATTAACCGGATTGTGCATCATCATTTACCAAGTAGCTCGTCAATTTTATAGCCTGAGCCAAAACATGGGGCTGAGCGTTTTGCACCTCACTTGTACCTACCTGGGCATACTTGGCCTGTACCCAGCGTTGGTCCAAGTTGTGCTTGAGACTAGGAAGGGCCTGAAGTTTAACCTTCTGAAACTCCTGCCACCCAGCTTTGTCCTTGGGGTTAATGCCTTCTTATCAAATCATGTAAACATGACAAACTCAGGGGCGGATAATTTGGCCAAATCTCGGCAGTTGTCTAGTTGCTTTAAATAAATGGTAGGCTTTCACCTGGGGTCTAATAATAATGAGGGTTGCATAGTTTGTCCAACAGGACTTACCTCCAAATTGTTTATTCCATGCTTCTATTTTATAGGGGGATGTGGACTATTGGACAGCTGCAATAGCCACGCAAGTCAATCTAAAATTGCAGAATAGATAGGCTCTTCACTTGTAATCCCAAAGTTGTGTGGCATCAATTGACTGCACAGTTGGGGTTCCTCATTAGGCTCATAAGTCACCCTCTTTATATCAGGGATTGACAATGCTTATATATGCATCTTTGAGTCAGATTGTCTTATGTCTCTGAGCTTGATCTTGGCGGCAATCTGAAAAGAGCGCTGAGGGGGTGAATTTTTTCAAGGTGGAGGGGGTCAAGGAGCCGGTGAGACGGCTTAGTATGCCACCCCTACTACTTTTCTGGGAAGGGCTCATCAGGTGTTCCTTGGGCTCCTCCATTTGGGCTCTATCCAAGTTTTCTGGGTCCATTTACACCTCATCCAGTAATGAGAAGGTGGTCTGAAATGTAATATAATTATTTGGTGGGTATTCACTAGTGTGAGAGGTCTGCCTTAAGAGGGGTTTCTCCAGGTATGCTCCATCAATGGGGTAAGCAGCTGTTGCCTGGGAGTCTCAGGTAGTTCTGCCTAAATTAGTTTGGGGAAAATCCGCCAGGTTAGTGTCTGAAGGGTTGGTATCCTCCAGATTTGGTAAGGGGTTTGAAGACTTGCACTTTTTTGTGCTGGTAATGGAGGAAGTATAATAGAGGGGTTTATGCCAGGAGAGGGGCTATGGCACTGCCACTGATGAGACTGCGACAGGTTCATCTAGTCATTTCTCAACCAGTAGAATGGGTGTTTATACCCCCAAACTGGTGGCGGTACAGACGACAAGGTCACCACGGATGGGGCAATCAAGGCCCTTTTATAGGCAAGGTCTGGTCAATAAATTTTCAGTTAATGCAGGATGACGTTATTGCAATAATTTTAGTTAACACAAAAATTGCATAATGCGAAATATTTTTCACCCTGTTGAGGTTGAAGATCTATTATACAGGGATGACAAAACACCCAAATTTCATATTAAAACGACCCCCTTTTATACCTTAGGTGGTTCAAAATAATTCAAGTTCCACTGATGATGAAATGATGAGTGAAAATAATTTCCCTTCTGTAGCCATCTGAGGCGCTTTTAAATATTACCAACCAGGAAGTTGTCCCATTTTCAGAGTAACTTAAAGTAAAGATGTGAGGTGCATTGTAGGAGCGCCATCACTCAAACATGAAGTTGACAAGCATATTACTGAATCAGTTAATAAGCAATATCAAAAATGAGCACAATGAGTCAGGACTCAGAAGCAGGACCTATCACAAAAGTCCCTGAACTTCCAGGTTCAGAGGAAACAGTGAGATGGAGCTCACACATAAAGAGTTGGCTCAAATAAATGAAGATACAAAAAAGCAGCAGCCAGACGCCGTCTGACTAGAAAAATCATGAAAAATCCTCAATATTGACCTTAAAATCTCAAGTACTTTTGAATATCTTAATTAGTTCCTATCTTGAAATTCCCCTAAAGTATAAAATACTTCATCTTTTATTTAAAAAAATAGCCTTTATAGAGGATCTCAAGTTTGTTTTTTGTTGGAACGTGTGTTGTATCGAGTTAGTAATCACCAGTAACCAGTCTGTGATTGACCTGTTTGGTAGAAGACACTCAATTTGGGGTACCTTGGTGCTGATAACGCCAAGAAAGAGGTTAGAAAGGTTCCATTGAGTCACGAAGTCCAAAATATGTCAAGAATATATAAGAGTGTCAAGAAGTTTCCCATGCATGTGGAAAGTGTAACCAATCAATCGATGCACCAAGGGGCTAGCATCTGAGGAAGATTGCTTAGTGATAACGATTGTTATGTTAGTAAAAGTTGTCTGGTGCCTAATCTGCGTGGAGTAGAACCCAAGAGCAGTAATTCAGTGTCTATATTTAAACAAGTTGAGGTCAGCGCACTGACTTTGGTGCTTACTACAGTGGTGGCACCATCAGGCCTAAGCAATGATCATGATAGCTCTTCTGGAAAGATTGACAATGATGCGGATATAGAGGTTTATCACAGAGAGGGTGAGGAGGATTTCTTTGAAACCTAAAGCGGGAGGAAAATACCATACATACTAAACTCTGAACCCTGAAATTTGAAGTGCATAATCTACATACCAATCTTGAGCGCGTCAAAGAGACCACTAGAAGAGCTAAATTGCTTCACTGCCCATAGTGAGAGGACCCTCACCAATTGTCAAATTAGAAGCTACACTAAATAACTTTGAGGAGAAATTTTTATTTTTTAAATAATAATGGTGAAACTATCACCACTATGTTTGAATATGGAGAGAGCCTGGAATAACATGACTGTCAGGACGCAGGGGATCAAATCCTAACTGGCATTAGTAGATTCAGGGCCCTGAAGCGCCCAGTGAGTTATTAGGCCCTAATGGCTAAAAAAGCTACAACAGGTCAAAGAGTTTAAGAGAAACAATATTTTTTAGTACTAGATGGTCCCAACCCGAGGTAAGAGAAACAATAATTATTTCAATAAACCTTAAAGTAGCTATAGTTCTTTAAGGCTAAAAGAGTAATAGGAGAGAGGATTCAGAATAGGCAGGTGGTAGATAAGTTAAAGATAAGATTATTAAAAGGTATTAAAGGGAGATAGGGAATTATTAAGCGATAAATTTTTAGCTTTGAGAAAACTGTCAGCTTAGGCTGCTGATACAATAATAATAATAATTTTGTAAACGTAGATAAATAATGATTACTATTATTTTTTTGGATTAAGTCTCTGATAATCACATAACTTTGAAATAACTATCAGGATCAATCCCCAACCTATTTAAATCAATGTTTACGTTTAAATTACTATTTAATATCATCAGAAAAGTCCACTGATACTTTGAGATATCTCAACTCAAGTAAATGAGGAGCACATCTTGGCATTCCTCAGTAATTGGTTATTTAGAGAGTTGAATCCCTAGTGAGAGGCTTTCACCCTTAAGAGGGCGAATCCCAACAATGACAATATGCTGATTTCAATCGCTAAGAGTATTATTGCTCTTAGAGCAGTATTACACACTGTACTTAAGCCTACCTCTAATCGACCATAACTTGTATGGCTTCACCTGTGTGGACTTCTTAAAGGGGTGCACCACAACTGGTCAGAACTTGTACTCAGCCAACTAAGATGCATGCTGATCCGGTTAAAGAGGAACCCAATTTTGAGACCATATTTTAAGAGCATATACACACCTTGATAGGGGACGCTTTATGGTTTCCTCCAAATGTACAAAAATAGCATAGATAGTGCTAGCGATCACTAAAAGCTCACCACATACAAGGGTGCATGAGCTGCGAGGCTTAATAAGTTCTCAGCGCAAGCTCAAGACCTTGAATTAAACTGGACCAAAGTCAAGCTATCATATTCTCTGAGTTTGGCATTGAACAGGATGTCCAGAATATGAAGCAAGAGTTCCTGTTAATGAATATGGGGAAAAGGGCCTTTTGCAAATTACACTTCTTGTTTCTACCTTAGGGCCCAAATGTTGTGAATTACAAAAACAATGGATCTGCCTACTGCTAAAACCGTTTTATTAAGCTCCCTGTAGATGCATTTAATTTGAAGATGCACATGACTTTGGCAGTCAAGCGCGCAATGTCCCTTAAAGCGCTTTAGGAGCGCTGTTTGACGTACAAGTGTTGCACAAATCTGAATTTAAAGGCATGGCATCTAAACCACCCCTTGATGAGTCAAGAAGGCCATTTATGTCTCCAATGATAAGGGTGAAAAGCCCAAGGAAAAGAGCAACAGAACGCCTGGACGTTTGCCACTTTAAATATTTAAGTGCTGCAAGTGTCACCAACTTGGGCACTTTGCATGATTCTGTCCATTAGTTGCAGCTGAAAACAAGGATCAAACTCCTAAAAAGGACACACCTAACACCATAAATTGGGTAGACATCCACACTTAGTGTTGAGGTTATGATATGACTGATTGATAAGCCCTGAATAGCTATAGTGGATTGGCTAGAATCCGCTGACCATGATTACTAGGTACGATTACTCAGCGCATTGGGATGAGGCAATATTATGTCAGTAAGGGTAATTATTGGTTTTTGGTTTTATCGCGGGGAAGGCCAACCAGGGGATGGACACTTCTGAAAGTAAACATGAAAAAAAGTAAGCTTAGTAACAGGGAAGGCACCCCAGAGAAGCGATGCTATCTCCTGTTGCCAGCGGGAACGCCACTATGGGGAAGAGGAGGGAACGTGTAAAGGGGACATAGCCACAATTGAACACGTGTGGAGGAAAGGGTCCGAGTTGATGAACCAAACTGGGAACCAGGAGGAGACCAGCTGACGGTGACGCGGTGAGAGGTACCCAAACATCCACGCCTGGAAGTGGTCCACCAAATGGGACCGGAATCTGTGGACAGCTTCTGGGAGGGTGGGGGTGGAGCCTGCGATGGCATCCAAGACAATCGTGTGGATAGTCCACATGGCGATTGCGACCACCAGAGTACAGAGGGAAGATGGAAGGGGGGATACCATGGCTATAGCAAACATATCTCTTGACAGACTGAAGGGATGTGTTTGATCCTGGCCAAGCAGACGTTGAACTTCGCGCCATATCGCTTTAGAGGTAGGGCACTTCTCCAGGCGGTGGAACAGCTTTCCATAATGGCCACACATGACGCAGGATGAGTGTAAAGCGTTAGAGTGCTCAGCCATATGGTACACCCGCCTCAGGCAGCACCACACATGGGATCGGATTTAAGGCTGCAACAGAGGATGGTGTGCGTGTTTCCAAATAGTCTTCTGGGTTTCAATGGAATAAGGGATGTCCATCATGTCCAGGTAGTCCACCCTGGATAGGACATGGGGTCGAATGGGGATCAAGCCATCTTGAATGGGTAACCCCTGTACCTCCTGTGTGAACTGAGGAGAGGGGCGGCCTCTCTGGGCTGTGTGTCCACTAGTACAAATTCTCCATTCAGCACTCCGCATGGAGAGGAAAATTCTTCTGTAGTGGGTTTTAGTCCCGTGAGGACCTGTGGCCAATGGGTGGGAAGCCAGATATTTCATCAGTGAGTGAGGGTTTGATGGATTGTTAAGGCCCAAGGCGCGGGAGAAGTTGGAGTGGGCCGCGCGGGACCATTGTTGGGAGGGGAGCGTAGGGGCGGTGACGGCCACAATCCAGGTGCCCAGGATCTTGGCAGCATGGGCTTTAAAGTTGAGCAGGCCCATACCACCATGACGACGAGAGCCAAACATTACCTCAAGCCGCACTGGCGGTGGGCGGCCTGACCATAGCCACCCTTGTAGAAGGGCATACATGGATTTGAAAAAGCCTGGGGAGAAGGCGATGGCGTGGGCTCCAAACCAGACTTTGGAGAGGAGCATAGAGTTGGCTAAAACAACCCTGCCAGTAAGGGAAGTAGGGTGGGCTCTGAGGGAGGCGATGCGCTTCATCACATTGTCTAGAATATGACTTTCCATTACTGCTGAGGCATACCCGCCTGCCTCCACCCACACGCCCAGATGGCGTACCGGTCCTATGGTAGGACGTGGCACAAAGGGGAGCACAAGTGGTGCGGTGTGGGGAGAGCAGGGAAGGCGAGCACGTGTGCGAGCAGATGGGCCGGGCTGGGCACTGGTCGCTGGGACCCATCAGGTTTGATACTGACCAAGGAGGATGATTTTGGTTTTGGAAGCATTCTTGCAGCATTACTTACCCGGGAATACTCCTGGATGAGAGCTTCAAGCGTGCGTGCATCTTGATTATTAGACACCCTGACCACACAATCATCTGCAAATGCCATCATCTTGACTGGGGCTTGGCCTGGTGCATGGAACCCAGTGAGGCGGGCATTCACGTTTTGAAGTAGTGGGTCAAGGCTGAAGTTGTATAAGAGTGGGCTAAGGGGGTCCCCTTGGCTTAGGTCCCTTTGAGGGCGGACTACTTCTGTGAGGAAGCCAGGGCCACGCACTGCCATTGTTGCAGATTCTGTAAGCAGCATCACCCAGCTGATGAAGCGAGGGGGAAAGCAAAATTGGTGGAGGCAGGCCCTGAGGTATTCCCATTTTACTCGATCATAGGCCTTCTGTTGGTCCAAAAGTAAAAGTGCCCCAGAGGCCTTGGACTGGCATGCATTAGCCACAGAGTGAAAATTGTCCCAAATCGACCTTCTGGGTTTGAAACTGAATTGTTCTGGGGAGATGGTGGCAGAAGCTACAATTCCTAGACGGTTAGCCATTATTTTAGTTAAAATTTTGCATCTGTGTTAGTTAAAGAAATGGGGTGCCAGTTGGCTAGGTCTAGCTTATCCCCTTTCTTGAAGAGTGCGATGGTGAAGGCCTCTTGCCCTCCTGGTAGGAGGCGCGTTTCCAAAAGGCTCTGGTTAAGAGAGGCAAGCAACAGTGGGGATAAATATTTGAAGTACTTCTTATAGAACTCATACGGAATGCCATCAGGGCCTGGGCATTTCCAATTTGGTGCACCGCGGATGGTGGACCAGAGTTCGTTCAGAGTAATCAAATTCATTAACTCTGGGAATTGGGAAATGGTGCAGATGCGAGTGCTGTTGAGAAATTTTGTCATTTCAGCCAGCTGAATTGTATCGGATCAGTACAACTCAGAGTAATATTTTTGTATTTTGATTGCCACTTCAGCCGGTTTATCCATGACGGAATTATCTGACCTCTGCACCTGTGTACAGGCCATGCTCTGGCGCGGTGTGAAGAATTTTTTAAAAAAATAAGCGGAACATGTGCCACCCTCTGTGATGTGTTTGGCCCTGTACTGATCAAACCCGATGTTTGAGTTGCCTTTTAAGTGCATTGAGGCGGGTGGCTGCTTTGGCCCACTTCCTACCCCAAGCAGGGCTGTGGCCCGTGGCTGGGATGTTGGATTCCAGGTGTGCCAACTCTGCCAGAGCGCGTGAGATGATGGCCAATGTAGCTCTTGAGCGTCGGGATGATAGGTGGCGAGCGTGGTTAATGGTATCCTCTTTAGAGGCTGCTCATGTGGAAATTGGGTCCACACAAAACGGTGCAATAAACTCTTTTGCTGAGGTCGCTGATTCCACCCAAGTGGAAAATCCTGGCGACGTGATTTCAGGTGGTCAGAGCTTGCACCAATGCGGAGCCCTAGCCACTGTGATGGGTAAGTGGTAGGTTATCAAGACCAGCTGGTGGCTGGAGAAATTGATTTTTGATGTGTGGAAGTGGGAAATATGAGATCAAAATTTCACCGGTGCAAGGATAAGGTCTATGCGGGACATGGACCTTAGTTGGCCATTGTGAATGTGGGGGTGTGTCATGTTCTCGAGTAGCAGAGTGTGCTGCAGCAGCACGTCTAGCAACCCAAGGGTGGCCTTTAGAACATGAAGTTCTACATGACCCTGGGGGGTGTGGGATGAGGAAGGCCAACAGTCCGTGGATGTGTTTAGCCAACAGTTCATATCTCCAACTACAAAAGGGTCAGGTGGTAACAGAAGGGAATGACTGGTGAGAAAAATTCCTGACGCTCTCGTGCACAGGTTGGGGCATAAATGTTGACAATTTTGTGCACCACGTTAGCCCACAAAAATGTAACAACGAGGACTCAGCCATTATGGAAGGATTAAGATGATAAAAATTTAAAAAATTGTTTCATGAACAAGCACCCCACAGTGCTCTGACCAGAAGGATAGGGAAGGGAGGAGCATAGTTTTCCAAGCATCTTTGGAACCTCGCAGGCAGTGGATTCCTGGATGGCCAGGATGTCCACGGGTAAATTTTTTTGTAAAAACTCAGTTTCCTAAACTGGGATGGTGAGGCCTTGAGTCCAGCAATATTCAACGTCCCTAAAGTGAAGGCTTCACCCATTGCACCTTAGGTGCAAGGGGGTGGGCACCTGGGCCCACCAGCCTCCTTTGGATCCCCATGGGCCTTCACGGTGGCACAGGTGTTTGCAGCAATGCTATGGTAGATTTGTTAATTTTGGCAGATGGGTTCGCGTTGGCTTTTGCCTTCGCTTTTTGTTTCCCCGCTGTTGAACAGATTTTCTGCGGTGCTGATGAGTTTGGTGCACTATTGTTTGGGTTTAAAAATTTTCAGGCATGTTGGGGACCAAGTCAGTTTCAATTGGGGCTTGGTTGCAAAGGTTCAGTGAGATCAAGTCACCCATCAGATCCTCAGATTGGGTGGCCCAATCAGCATAGGCCTCCCAATCTAATTGGTTGAGGGATTCCCAAGTTGCTTCTGCCGCGAAGGTTTAAATGTCCTCCTTGCATTGGGAGTGTGGGATAGTGGAGGCGACTTTGGCCACTACCTTGGTCGCATCCCTGCAGGCCTGTTTGGCCTTTTTTCGTTCTTGAGGGGAGACAGGCTTTACTAGTAGGTAGCAGCCTTGTGCTCCCCACGGGAAGGCCTCTTTGGTATTAGTGGTTGGTTCATAGTGAGCCTCCCCACTGTCATGGCTGCCGAGGGGTGCTCTTGGAATATGATGCCCTCCTTGGCAGGGCACGCATGTGCCTTATGGCCAAATGCATCACAGTGGGTGCAGATGGGGGGTGCGCTGTCTACGGTTACCCAGAAAGGGTGGGTGGTATGCCCTTCAATATTAATATAAGTGGAGTGCAGGATCTGGGTTAGGTCCTTCACAATCTCCTCAGTTGGAGTCATAACTGCAATGGCTTTGCCAGTGCACAGGTGTGGCATCAGTGTAAAGCGTTGCATCTCGAATGATTGTATTTTGCCATATATGGTGAGACCCTCTTTCAGGTGCTGCTCCAGAATGACATGCTTGACTGTAGTGGGCAAAAAGTCAAACGTGAGGAAAATTTGGTTGGATTTTGTCCATCTGGTGCATTTGGTTTCGATGACCCATTGCCCTTTGGGGAGGTTGATCACTACATGCACTGCAGCAGCTTCATCTGCTGCCTCCTTGTTTTTGAAACCGAGATCCAGCCAACTGCATGACATGGAGTGAGGTGTGACATACACCGCGGTTGGGAAAAAAGCGTGCACATCCCCACAAAATTTTTCCCACAAAGCTGTTTGTTGAATATACAGGAACACCCAGACTTTGTATTCCACCGATGAGAGTGGTTGAGAGTGCAGCGTGTTGATGTACTGGTTACAACGCGCCTGCCAAGTGAGGGTTTTTGGGGAAATAGTGACCGCCGGTTTTTATTTTTTTCTAATCTGCCAATTTCTTTGGGGCGTTTTTGAAAGTTGGAGGTCGCGGGCCTACCACCTGTGCCTCTTACCTTACTTGCCCAACTGCTCCCTGACATGGGCGCACACTAATCTCCTCTGTGAGATTATCAAACTAAATTCAGACTTGAATTGAATAAGTTGCAAAAGTAATTGCAACGAGAGGGAAAAGTTTTTAGAAAGGGTAATTATTGGATTGCCTCCAAATAAGGTGATAAGGCGCTGTCAACATTAGTGAATATTTAGTAGATTGGCTTGAGCTAAGGCGATAGTGAATTTTAGCATAGCATACTATTTCAGAGCCAATGAGACTACAATGGAATCAAATATTCAGAGTCAAAGGAGCAGTATCAACTGAAGTTGCTGATATATAAGTGAGATGGAATGATTGAAGAAGGAGGTTGTTAATAGGAAGAAAGAGAGCGGAGCAAATAGATTGGTAAATATTTATTATATAAATAAAGATTTGTGCCGCTGACACAGCCACAATCAAGCGTACCTTGGAGGAATTGGACCACCTTGAGCTAAATACCCTGAGATCTGTCTATAGCCCCAACTGGGGATGCAAATGGGTGGAAATATCCGCCTGACTAAACAGCCTCGACTTCAAACACCAACACAGAATCAAAGTATTGAACAAAGGTAAGTTCATAAAGGAAGGTGAAACCTGCTCAACATATTTCTTCTGCCAATTCCACTCCTGCGGCAACCAGTCTGCATGCACACAGGTCTTCAAGAATGATAGCACCGTGGCAACTGACCCTGAGAAGGTCAAGGCGGAAGTACACCTCTATTACACCAAATTATACTGTGACACACTGAAAGACTCACAAAAAATCAAAAAAATTTATACAAAACGCCGGGATACAAAGCACACCATCAAATTACAATATTATAAACCTAATCACACGGGAGGAGCTTTGGGATACAATCCGCGGTGCAGCACAAAGGAAATGCCCAGGGCCTGATGGGATACCCTACAAATTTTACAAAAAGTATTTTCAATAAATTGCCCCTCTCCTATTGGCGTCTATGAACCAGTGCTTACTGGAAACACGCCTCCTACTTGATGGCCATGAGTTATATGTCATAACCTTATATAAAAAGGGTGACAAATTGGACTTGGCTAACTGGCGTCCAAATGCACTATCTAATCTTGACAAAAACTCTAACAAAAATTTTAGCAGCCAGATTAGGCGCAATTGCCTCTGACGTCCTGTCACTCAACCAGTTTGGGTTTATACCAGGGCGCTTAATCTGGAACAACGTACATCCTGTTGCAAACATATTTCAGTCCAAAGCAACTGGAGCCCTAGTCTTCTTAGACCACGAAAAGGTATATGACCACGTTAGCTGGCCATACCTAAAGGAATGTCTACACGCTTTCAAACTCCCACCCAGATTATAAACTAGGCGATGCTCCTCACAGAATCTGCAACCATGGCTGTATGCGGCCCTGGCTTCCTAACTAACAAGATCACACCACACAGAAGGCTTAAACAAGGGGACCCCCTCAGCCCACTGCTGTATAATTTCAGTTTTGACCCACTCCTCCGCGTAACTGACTCACACCTCATGGGCATAACTGCACAAGGACAGCCAAAAGTCAAGATACTGGCCTTTGCGGATGACTGCGTGGCAGGTATAGCTAACAACAATAATGCCCGACAGCTGGAACGCACTCTAGAGGAATACTCCATGGTGAGCAACGCATCGCTCAACAAAAGAAAA
>JAKSZP010003574.1:0-19327 GCA_022478985.1 Massospora cicadina | reverse complement strand
CATGTTTTCTCCCACAGGGTTGGGGACTCATCCCCAAGGATGAGTTGGAGCCCATGTTCCACCTTTAGAAGAGGATGGTTACATTAGATATACATGTATTAATCTTGTTTTATAGTAAATACCATAAACCTGGATAGTGTCTGAGTTTGTGGTTTCTTGGCGGCTTGGGTTCCTGGTCCCCCTCCAGGGCGTTTCTTGCCCTTGGGTACACCGTTTTGCAAACCTCTTGATGTGACGCTTGCCCAGGTTATATTAGGTTTATTATTAAAATCACCCATCTCTCCTGTGTGATTATCAAAAATTGCTGTTCAAATTGAATCATAGTAACTAAAGTGATTGTTATGGGAAAGAAAGGCAGTAGTATTAATCTTAGCTTACATTTGCAATATAGCTATGGAGCAAAATTATTTACACAAAAACAGATCTTTTGAAAGAAGCTACAGGTACTAAAATGTTTTTTCATTTAAATTTATTTATGAAATTAACATTAATAAAGTAGTTTGCTTGGATATATTCCCTACTGAGTCAAAACACATAAATCTAGGTTAGATGTTTACTTAAGAAGAAAACACTTGAACAGATTTGACTACATATAAAAACTTTATATGTTCATATTTTAATACAATGCAAGTTACTTGACACTTTACCCATTATATATACAAAAAGCAACTAATTTATGTCATATGTATAAAAAAATTCTAATTTGAGATACTATCATTAAAAACACAAAAAATAGAAATGCAGACAAAAAAATAAAATAATTATCTGTTTAGAGAAATGCTTAGCCACATTTGATATTATATAGTAAGGCAGATGTTAGTACTAAGGCTCAGCCATTAGAATTAGCCTTGTAGAGTAAATTGCAGTTGCATGGGACAGGAATCTATAAAATGGTTATTGTTAGAAAAGGTAAGCTAATTAAAGTAACAAGTATGTAGAATCAGTTCCAAATTTGTGTCACTAGTGTCAAAGACACAGAATCCCAAGTTTTAAAAGCAAAAATGAATGACAAGGATTCCAAGTATCTATGGTGCTAATAGAAGAAACTGTTAAACATTACATGTTCAAGATGAGGTAAAGAGTAGTTCAGTGACAAATTCCTCTAGTAATAGCCAAAAAATCTTAATCAACTCTTGGTGGAATCCTTATAATTGGAGTAATACTTCTACTCTTAACCTTCTGCCAAAAACCCCTAATCTAGTTGGCGTAGGTGCTCTGCACCCACGTCAGAATAGGCCAACCCCTCTGGAACCTAACCCTAGCACCGGCTCAAAGTTGGTGCAAGTCACTAAGAAAACCAACCCTTTCCAGATGGCTGATAAGCGCAATTATATTAAAATATTACCACATCATTTAATTCCAGGTTTCAAACTCCCATCTAAAATCTAAGCTCTAACATGGTGATAAGCCTCACCAGAGCAGTGATGGGCTAAATCATCTTTTAGCTAAATTGGGAAGCCACCTCAAACTATTTTAAATTCCGCCGTCCTTCTCATTTTTAGCCCTGGCTAATCTTAAATACAAGAAATTACCATTTCAATAGGGGCTCTCCTTTTGTTTCAAATTAAATTAATAAATTTATAATAAATCTATCAACTTCTACCCTTCTATTTTTTATAAATCAAATTTGTGGTCAATTCCTCCCCTAATACTTGGTAGCAGTTGTGAGTGCTTACACTCTCTTTAGTCTGCCAAACATTGTTGAAATTCTGTGTAGTAGCACTGGCAAGAATAGAATGAGCTAGGATTCCAACAGAAACTAAGCAAAGTGTTTAAACATATAGCAGCACTCTTAAATTAAAAGTATTAAATTTTAAAACTAATCACCCTCAATAATTTAGGCCAAATCTTTGAAAAAGCAACAATTAAGCTTAAGGTTAGCTTGATAAATCAAAACTTTTATGTACTATCAATTTTAAGTCTCTCAAGCAGAGTAAAAATTACCTGAGCGAAAATTGTTCTTAAATTAGTATGCAAGTGGATTAAGCAAGCTCACTTCTAAATTAAATGAGCATATATATACAGTTAAAACTATAAAAAATAACAGACGGCCTATTTAAAACCCTTTTTATAAAGTTTAAAAGATAAAAGGGTTTAATAGAATAGTATGTTTTATTATCTATTTGAGGTGGGTTGACCTGGGGGATGCTACTGCACCAATAATGGGAAATTAAAAACAATGGGAAAGGATAAATCCCAAAAATAAAGTAGTATATTTTTGAAAAAAGCATTTAAAAGATAAACAAAAAATTGAGGAACTAATGGAAAAAATTAGTAATTTAAATATGATATGAAGAATAAAGTTTATATAAATTTTAAATAAGCAAAAGAATAAATAGGAAAGAGCAATGGTAATTTAAGGAGTGTAATTAAGTGCTGCATAAGCAGCCAAAATTTAAAAGCATATGTTTGTTTATGTATTATTATATGATGGACTTGACTCAAACAAAAAATATGGAGAAGGACTGCATTCTGCTTTCTTTCACTTTAATCAACTAATCAAAGCTAAATTTTAATCTTCTTAAAAAGTACAAAAATCCAGCAACTCAAATTGAGCAGTTTAATCAGCATGATGATTCCATTGACGCCTGCTGCCCCAGCTTGGGGTGGTGGTACGCTGCCTTCTGGAATCCTTTGGCCACCGCTGAAGTGCACCCAGGATGGCTCTGCTAACCTTCCTAATGCCACCAAGCGTTGCATCCCACCTCAGGACATAGCCCGCAATCTCACAATCTCATGGGCGGTGCTTCAGAGTTCTTTGGTGCTCCCTCAGAGCAACCTGCATTTCAGCCTCTGGGTCAAAATATGAGAATCTTTTCACATATGTGAGTGTGGCCATCATTGAGATGGCTACAGTGGTATTTAAAACTGCCCAATATATCAATTTTCGCCCTTTTAAAGGCTATTTTGACCTCATATTCTGATCTGAGGCTGATATGGCAGCAGCATCTAAGTTGGCAATTATTTATAAAAATATTCCTATCCTCACTGTTTGCACGCAGCTCCCAGATGAGGCTACTTTGGTGGTCCATCTTGCCAGGTTGCCATCATTTCTCTCCCCTGAAAGCCTTTGCCATGAACTGAAGGAGGGTTTGGCCATTTATAAAACAAACCCTGTCTTGCAGTTTGTGGTTCCCAACTGGGCAGGTTGGCTGGAAGGGCCTTACGTCTTTGTGATGATTGACCCTTTCCATTGCAACACCCACCTCATAATTCTCCAACCACACTGTTATCAGATCTGCACCTGATCACCCTTTTTGGGCATGTGTCAAAAACAGCCACGCCATATGCCCCTTGTGCTCCAAATTAGATCATTTGAAGTGCAAGTGCCCTATGGCTTCCACCTCCTCTGCTTTCACCGCTCCTCCTTCTGGTGTCAGGCCAGCTGCTGCCTCACTTAAATTTTTTTGAGTGGGGCATGATCCTCCTGCCCCAACCTCAGCTAATTCTAGCACAGCTTCCAAAGCAGCAGACAATCACAATATAAAACTTTTTTTTAAATTCGTTGAAATTATAAAATCCTGAGCTGATGGCTGAGATAGTTTCAGTTGAGCTTCCATGGTCAATTGTTTGCAGCCAATCAGATTCCACCACTGCACCAACTCCAGTAGCTGGCCCAGAATTAGCCAAGCTAAATCTATTCAAGTGCCTTGAATGTATTGATGATAGCAACTCAGCTGTAGAATGTTAGGGTGGATTTTTCTTTGGAGGAAATTTTTGTAAATCCTCCCAATTTGCGTCCCCGCTGTTTTCAATCTAAAAACGGTTTTCCTAGCTATAAAAATATAAACAATATGCGGTAGAAGCAGCAGCTGCTCCAGCCAACACCCTCCTCTGCTAACATTTCCATGGGGCGATGGGACCCCTTGTTGATGGTATTCCCATCCCAAATTTCCCCATGATTTTGATGATGATGCAAAATATAAAACGGAGGAGCTTGCTTTTGGGGTGAGTTGCGCATGAATTGATGCAGCAAGAACTTCTCTGTTTGATCCCAATTATCACCAAACCCACCAGCACATTAGGTCTTTAACTACTGTGCCTTCTCTCAGCACTTTTGCTGAGCATCAACTTGCTCAATACGTTGAGGTGATGGACACTACCAGCCTCATAAATGAAAAAACCCACAATTATACCTCCTTATGCCACATGGCGCTGATGCTCCCACCCCAATGCTGTCCACCCTGGTCTGCCAGCTAAAGCGGGCGCTGGACAAAAGATTTCCTAAAGCTTCCTCACCTTCTGATATGGTTTCCTAGGCTGATACTCAGGGGCTATATTAGGAATTTTTTATTTATAATAATTTCTTTGTTTGGCTAATTTGCAAATAAAGATGTGTGGTGGCTCCACCCTTTGGGTTAGGCACTACTAGCAATAAAAAAGAGAAGGACTGCATTTAAGAATAGTAGTTATAATCATTTGGAGTTCAATCTGGTTTGGAAACCAAATTGGATCATAAGGTCTTTACATATGTAAGCAACATAATATTAATTATACATGAAAAGACAGTTTAAGGACTTTTTTCCATTAAATCTCACTTAAAAGTAAATTTTAATAAAAGTTTATTTCTACCACAATCTGGCCACATCCATTTCCTATTTGATGTCTTCAGATCTGCCACCTGCTGCCCAAATATGGGGCAGTGGTGCTCCACCACCTAGCATTTTCCACCCTGTGGGGAAACGCGTTCAAATGGACTCAAATAGCCTAACAAACTCTTCTGGCCGATTTGTCCCCCCACAGGGCTTAGGACTCCACCTTGCATGCATCCATCCATCTCACCCCCATCCTCTTATCCTTCCTCAGCTCAACATTCAATTTTGCCTCTGTTATGTTTTCAGCTGATGGTGCAAGCTAAAATAACTTAACAATGAAAGTGAGGATATAAACTCACTTTTCAAATGAAACTCCTGCTCATAATCAGGAAGTAGATTCTTCAATAATCCTCAATAATAGCCAAATAACTCCAGTATGCTCACCATTCTCAAGTCTACTGGCACCAACAAATACAAGACCTTCCATCTTTGTACAAAATCAGGAAATTATTCAACTATAATTGGGACTACTTCTCTGGCAGGAAACTATGTACTTCTCTTTGGGAAGAATAAGCACACACAACTATCTAATATAGATGTAATGGCAACAGATACAAATATCAGACAGATGACAGATGGATAATAATCTAATAAACTAAGTGACAGTAGTTATTAATGATCAATAAAATAGAAAATGATGATTAGTTGATGTTTTATTAATTGGCTAAGCGCCAGTATTATATACCTCTCAGGCATCTCCTGGCCAAACTCATCTATTAGATGAGTTCATTCATCTTATGCCAATCCTCTGCTGGTCATGGCAATAATTATGAAAAATCCCCAAGTCAATTTGGCCCATGAATTGACTAAAAATAACAATTGTTTCAGCCCAATTGGAGGCAATTTTAATCTTATAATTGGGACAACTTTGGGTTATGAATTCAACATCAAAATCTTCCCAATTAGAGCAATATCATAACTTGACATCTAACAATAAATGGGGAATAAAAACATATATCATAAAAAATGACGCACCCTAATTTGGGACATTGGCAGGCCTCTCAATAGCACTAATTAATCCCATAATTTGGGATGACTTTGGGTTTTGAACTCTACATCAAAATCTTCCCAATCAGAGCTACATCATAACTTAACATCTAATGATAAATGGGGAATAAAAAATATATGATCATAGAAGATGATGCACCTCAATTTGGGACATCAGCAGGCCTCTCAATAGCACTAAGTACACACATAATTGGGACATCTATATTTAAGTGCTTAATTATCAATATCATTAATCAAACCCAACTTCCGCCTTAGTGCATTAAGATTAATGCACTAATTTAGGAGGTGCAATTTAGTTAATGCCGTGGGACCACTTTGCACCCAAGTGTACCCATAATCAGCCATAATATAATAATATCATAGCTATTATTAGCTACAATAATTGGGCACCGCAGACACAATTAGAGCGGTACTGAGGTGAATCTGATTTATCAGATTATGCAGATTAATTGGGAGGTTCAAAGGATCCATCAATGGGATTAATCTATCAGCATAGATGGTTTTCTCAAAGGGTTTATTTTTAAGTCAACCATCAAAATCTAACATTTTCCCCCACTTGACTGGAATATAAACCCTGAATTTTCCTGAATTCGTCTTCAATATCTGAAAACAGCTCATCCTCTGTGTACCACAGTTTCGTCACTTCCCTCAAACCTGAACAGCAGCATCAGTTTACTCATCTGCCCAGAAACATGCACATGAATTTGTTTTTGGGCTCATTCTGGGCAGCAGAGTTGGGCCAGGTTTTTCCTGCGCTGACTGTCATGACGTCAACTCAGCCTGAAACCATCATTGAGGAGAAAGTTGTCAAAGTTGGGGTCCTACCTGAGGATCAATAGGGTATGAGCTCAGGTCTCTTGCTTCCACAACTGTCTCAGCAGACAACTTTGGCTGCTCTTTTGATCCAAGAGAGCCAACCTTTTTCTCCAGTTAGTTTATTGAGATGGTGATCTTCTGGCGGAGTTTCTCTTTGTACTTGGCCATTTCCCAATGGCCCAAAACTACAGTGTGCTGCTGGGGTTGGCCAACTAATCTTGTCAGGGCCAACTGCTCAGAAAAACTAGGGCCAAATACAATCATCTTTATAACCCCATTCATCTTTTGCTTGCTGAAGATACCTCTGTTCAACCTCAAGAGTTCATTCAGGTTGATAGCTTTGTGGAGGAGGTCCTTAGTTCCTGGTCCAAGCCACTTGATAATTGGCCTGATTATGCTTCCTCTTTGGGTTTAAATACCCATGAAGTTCAAGATGTTTGTTTTTGCTCAGCTATTTGGGCAGCTTTTGAGGCCCTTCATCAGGATAACGCTGTTGAATACCTCCCCAGGATGGCTGTATTCAGCCATCTTATGCACCTTTTCCCCAACCGGATGCCTTCAGGTCATTTGTTGCATGTACCCCCTCTAATTGGTGGTGGAAAACCCAGGTTTATCGCATTAGATTGTTGACCCCAGAATTTTTATCAGTATCAAACTGATTTCCTAGTCAACTGTCTTCTCTTGGGTGCATGTTTCCCGCCCAATTGCAGGCTCAATTGGGTAACTATAAATGGATTCATGCCTCCTCTCAACATTGTTTGCTGGCAGTCATCTTCAATGAGTGTGCAGCGCATCTGGCTCTATGCCATTATGGCCCTTTTCTTGTCACCCAGCAACTAGATTGGGCCAAGTTGGCATGTGAAGATGAAGGTTCAGGTTCCCAGTCACCTCCCCCTCAAAGCTGAGGAATAAAATTCATTTTATTTATTAAAATTTATAATTTTCTTATTACTTGAAATATAAAATCTTATTCTCTTTTTTCTATGTATATAGATGTTAGAATTTTTCTTTTGAATTATTATATATATTTTTCTTATTATTATTATTCTTTCTCATAACTATTATTTTCAATTAATTATATACGCTTATATTTAAAATTATTCTCTTCTAATTGGGCCACTTTTTAAACTTCCTTAGGAATTTGGCATGGACTTGATTATATACATGACCCAAATTTTTCTCCTTAATAGTGTAAGAAAAGTTTGAAGTATTCTCTATAACTTCAAATGGACCAACCCAAATGTCAATTAACTTGTAAATTCAGCATGAACCATGGGTATTACAAAATAATACTTCATCCCCCACAGCAAATTTGGGCATATTGTATTAGGTTTTTTTGATCTTTTTCATGTCGGCCTTATGAAGTTTGAAGTTACTATCAAAAGCCTGGGCTTGCAGTTTAATTAAGGTCTCTGCAAGCCTATCAAAATACTGAGAATAGTTCAATTCCTGGGGTTTTTGTAATAAGGAATACAACAATAGTGGTAAGGCTGGATGCTTCCCATATAGAAGTTGGAATGGAGACATCTTTGTGGCTGAATGGTAAGAGATGTTGTGGGCAAAAATGGATGAACTGAGGAACGTGCTCCATTTGGAGGGCTTCTGAGAAGTCAGCTTCCTTAGGATATTGAAAAGTGTTCCATTAACTCGTTCTACTGCACCATTTGTCTCTGGGTGGTATGGAATTGACAGAACACCACGCACCCCCATTAATTCATTAAGCTTCTGGAGAATAACCACAGAGAAATTTGTGCCATTATCCATCAATATAAATTGAGGACATCTGTGCAAATGAATAACCTGATCCAAGATAAATTTAGCAGTTGTTGAGGCTCCTAAGTCCCAAATAGCCCTGGCTTCGACCCATTTTGTTAAGTGATCAACTGCCACAATAGATATTTGCCTTTCACATTGCTAATTGGGAGGGGTCCAACCACATCTATAGATATAGTGTGCCAAGCAAATTTGGGCTGAACAAGCTGGTACAAAAAAGCTTTTTGGAAGGGTTTTTCCCCTTAGCACTCTTGGCAACAGCTCAAAGCTTCATGGATCTCAAAATGCATCAATTTCCAATAGTAATTTTGATTAAGCTGCTCCTTGGTTTTCTTAAAGCCTCCATGGTCAGTAGCCTTATGAGCAGCCAAAATTAGATCTGCTCAAGCCGAGGGATGTGAAAATATATATTTCTTTCCATTAATCACCTTGAATAAGACTCCTTTTTCAGTCTGGGTATCCTTTCTTAATTTGGAGAGAATTTTTTTGCACTTGTTCAGGCTCATCAGCAAAAGTTTCATTAACCATCTTCTGGAACAAGGCATCCGCCAGCTGGCAGAGGTTGCTACAATGGGCAGACGGGACAAACAATCAGCATTCTGATGCTTAGCACCAGCCTGATGCTTAATGGTATAGTCATAAGCCTGCATCTTAAGTGCCCAGCGAGCCAAACGTCCTTCTGGCTCTGTCAGACATTCTCCTTTCTGATCTAAGAAAAAGAATGTTGGAGGTATCAGTGCTCTCATATCTGCTACCATGATTGGCCCATCACCTGCCCAATTTTTAAATAATATTGTGGATATCAGTGATATGAGTACCCACAGTGAAAAGACCTTAGTGGATTCTTGGTGGAATCCTAACAACCGGAAAAATACAATTTATCATAAAAATTGGCTTAAAAAGGTAATAATTATTAATAGGAATACTCCAACTCCTCAGTCAAATTTGAGGAGTATGCTATCACATGGATCTGAACCTCCACAAGGCAAGAAGATTTTACCCATCAAGTATTGGGTGTGAGTTAATCAATCATTACCATTTGAGTCTAACCACCGCTGAGGTGCAAAGATTTTACTCGAGGATGATAGGGTAAAAATTAGCCAATCATTACCATCCGAGTCCAACCACTGCTGAATTACCCAATCATTACCATCCAAGTCTGACCACCGCTGAGGTAAAAAGATTTTACTCGCTGGTGATTGGATACAATTCATCAAATCATTACTGCATGGGTCAGTTTTGCCTCCAAAATTTTTTATCTTCAATCTGATAGGCCAAAAGCCTATATTTCCTAATTTAGAAAACTGAGCTTTGCATTCTTTTGCCTCAAATACCCCTGGTCTCAAAATTTAAACTAGTTTAAATAGGAAAAACTAATATTGAGAAAGGGACCTTTCCTGGTTTTGCCCTGCCTGAATAATAAAAAACATAAAAAATTTTAATAAGTGTTATTTTATATTTTATTTAACTGAAGTAAGCTACTAGGGGACAGACATTACCGAATATATGTGAAACTAAGAGAATAACTAAGAAATATAAGATTTGGGCACCCCAGGGTACTCAAGTTACCCCTGTTGCCAGCGGGACTGCCAAGTATGGGGGGGTTGGTGCACTACTCCGAGGGGGTTTCCCCTGCTATGGAGCAGATGTGAATGAAAGGGTCTGTGTGGAGGAACCAGAGTGGGAACCATGATTCTATGAGCGCTTTTTGTCTTGGTCTCATGTATCCATAGAGCCAGGCTTGGAAGTGCTCTAGTAAGTGGACATGGAATCTGTTAATAATCCCATGAATGGTAGGGACCGTGCCCTTGAACGCATCTAATGCAATTGTGTGTATTGTCCACATTGCAATGGGTATTATTATGGATCAGAGGGTAGATGGGATTGGTGACTCGATCTGGAGCGCGAAGATACTCTTTGATATTGAGAATTCCTGTTCGTTTTAACCTTGAGCAGGCGTGCGACTTCCTGCCATATAGCTTTGGTTGGGGGGCATGTTTCTAGGCGGTGATGTAGGGATCCATCCCCTCCACATACTACACATGTTTTGTGGAGGGAGTTGGAGCGGTCCGCCATCCTATAGGTCCTTCTCAAACAGCGCCAGGCGTTTGCTCTTATCCTTGGCTGTAGGAGTGAGTGGTGAGTCATTTTCCACATTGCCTTCTGTGTGGTTAAATCATAGGGAATGTCCAGCATATCTAGGTATTCTATCCTAGCTATGCTTGGGGTTGTTGCGAGCATATCCCTCTGGGGGTGGTTTTCTGGGTTTCTTAATTTGAATTGGGGGCTGGGTCGTCCCCTTCCCTGTATAGTACCCATGTTCTCTATGGTCCATCCCATACGGCGGATAGTTTGGAGGATATGTTTGAAATGAGGGGAGGTTCCATGCGGACTGTTGCAGTAGGGTGTTTGGCAAAGTATGAAAGTAGTCTGGGTGGACTATGTGGGTTGGTTAATTTGAGCGCCTGTGCAAAGTTAGTCCTTGCTGCTATGGACCAATGTTGTTGCGGGAGGTCTGGAGCAAGGATTTCCTTTATCCAGGTACCTAGGATGTGATTGGCATGGCTCTCAAAATAATACTAGTCCCATGCCTCCGCTTGAGCGTGGGCCAAATAGTGTTTCCCTCTGTATAGGAGGGTGAGAGCCAGGCCACAGCCAGCCCTGGATAAGCGCACGAATTGAGGTTATTAAGGTAGGTGAGAAGGCTATCGCATGGGCCTGGTACCACAGTATTGGGAGGATAAGCGAGTTAGAAACTGTAACTCGTCCTGTTAGTCCTGGGGTTCTTCCCTTGAGGGAGGCGACGCGTTTGGATACCCGTTGTAACAGGTTATTTTCCATTGTCTCATTAGCATATCCCCTTGATTCTAGCCAGATTCCAAGGTGTCAGACAGGAGTGGTGGTGGGATGTGTTGCAAAGGGTAAAATAATCAAGTTTTTTCTTCGAGTGTTGGTGTGAGGTTCTGATGTTGTGGCCCAATTATTTGTGTATTTGCCTAAGAGGATGATTTCTGTCTTCCTTTTGTTGAGCAATGCATTGCTCACCTTGGAGTATTCCTCTAGAGTGTGTTCCAGCTTTCAGGAATCTTCATTGTTTGCTATACCTGCTACGCAGTCATCTGAAAAGGCCAGTATCTTGACTGTTGGTTGTCCTTGTGCGGTTACCCCCATAAGTGAGTCAGTTACTCGGAGGAGCGGGTCAAAGCTGAAATTGTGTAGCAGTGGGCTGAGGAAATCCCCTTGTTTGAGCCCTCTATGTGGTTTGATATTGTTTGTTAGGAATCCAGGGCCGCATACAGCCATGGTTGAAGATTCTGTTAGGAGCATCGCCCATTTTATGAATCTTGGTGGGAGTTTGAAGGCATGTAGACATTCTTTTAGGTATGGCCAGCTAACACGGTCATGCGCCTTTTCCTGATCTAAGAAGACCAGAGCACCAGTTGCTTTGGATTGGCAAATGTTTGCAACAGGGTGTATGTTGTTCCAGATTGAACGCCCTGGTATAAACCCAAAATTGGTTGGGTGATAGGACGTCAGATGCAATTGCGCCTAATCTAGCTGCTAGAATTTTTGTTAAAACCTTTGTGTCAGTGTTGGAGAGTGCAATTGGGCGCCAGTTGGCCAACTCCAACTTGTCACCCTTTTTATACAAGGTTATAACGTAGGATTCATGGCCTCCTGGTAATAGGCGTGTTTCCAAAAAACTCTGGTTCATTGACGCCAATAGGAGGGGGGCAATTTGTTGGAAATATTTTTTGTAAAATTTGTAGGATATCCCATCAGGCCCTGGGCATTTCCTACGTGGTGCACCACGAATTGTATCTTAAATCTCCTCCCATGTGATAAGGGATAGTATATTGTAATTTGGTGGTGTACTTTGTATCTTGGCAGTTTGAATAAATTCTTTAATTTTTTGTGGATCTGTTGGCATATCGCGATATAGTTTGGTGTAATAGCAGTGTACTTACGCCTTGACCTCCTCAGGGTCAGTTGCCACGGTGCCATTGGTCTTGCGGATCTGTGTGCATGTGGGCTGGTTTCCGCAGGAGTGGAATTGGCAGAAAAAGTATGTCAAACAGGTTTCGCCTTCCTTTATGAACTTACCTTTGTTTGATACTTTAATTCTGTGTTGGTGTTCAAAGATGAGATTGTTAAGTTGGGCTGAAATTTCTGCCCATTTGCGTCCCCAATTAGGGCTATAGCCAGATCTCAGAGTATTTATTTCCAGGTGGTCTAGTTCTGCCAAGGTACGCTTGATTGTGGCTGTGTCCGCGGTGTACTTGCATGATGCAATATGTCAGGTTTTGTTGATTAAATCTTTTTGAAATTTTCCCATGTTCTGATGGGATCCAAAGTGAATGGGGCTGTGAATTCTGGGTTTGTAGCCTTGTTTTCAACCCAGTCAGATATCTCAGGCAATCTTATATTTTCTGGGTGAAGCTTTCTCCAAGGCGACACCTGTGTGTGGGATTGGGTTGGCTAACTGCACCGTAACTAATTGGTGATCGGAAAAATTGATCTTTTTTGTTGTAAATTTGGAGATTCTTGAGTGGTGGGATTGTGGGATGAGGATGTGGTCAATACGACTCATTGATATGACAGTCCCTCACGTATGATGGGTCTTGTCATGTGGGGAAGGATTGGTGTATTGAGGGGAAGAGCATCCTGTAAGCCAAGAGATGCCTTCATTGTGCGATATTATATGTGTCCAGTGTGGGTATCCCCTGGGATTAGGCCATCAATCTGTATTGGGGTTATCCCAGCAGTTGAAATCGCCTAACATGATGATATCTGGTGGGAGGGTGAGGGTAGAAAATTTTTCAAAATTTTTTTTCTCTAAGTTGCAGTGCATGATGCGTAGATACATGCTAACAAAATTATTTCATCAAAGCATGTGATTGTTGCTACCAGGACTCGACCGTGCAAGTGTGATGATGAATTTGTAATTTTAAATTTTTTGTTGTTTTGGACTATCACCCCACAGTGAGACGTCCATACTGATTGTGATGATGAGACCCTGGTTGACCAGGATTCTTCTTCCCCTTGTAGGCAGTGGGTTTCTTGGATGGCCAAGATGTCTACAAGAGGTTTTTGCAGGAATGCCAGCTTTTTGGCTTGGGACATATGAGCCCTGGCTCCCATGATATTTAACATCCCTATTGACACTGAGGTGCCCGCGGCGCCTCAGGAGTGGTTGGGAGGACCCTCTGGTCCTATCCCACTGCAGCTCATTTTGGCCATGCTCCATGTCTGTACTCCAACTCTTTCACTGCCATTGTTGGTTCCCTTGATCTGACCCAATGATTCAAGGGAAATGCGGTTTTTTGCATTTGCATCAACTTTTCCTGCACAGGTCTCATGTTGATTTGATACAGGTTGTTATTTTGGATTTTATATTTTTGAGGTTCAACTTTGTTGCATTGTGCACAGCATTTTCACCCAAATTGCGGTTGCATTGTTCATCAGTATGTGCATGACTGATGACGCTTTGTGGCTCAGTCTGGTTACTGTGAAAATTTTCAACCTGGGCATATTGTTCTGATTGGTTGGTTTTATGAATATCTGAAATATCCTCCTGAATTTGTCCATGGTTAATGACGGATTCCGCGCGTGCCGCCGCTTCAGCCGCTTCTCTCTTGCAGGCTTTTTGTGCTGCTTTACGCTGTTTACTTGTAACTGGGTCCACAATAGAGTATAGTCCATCTTCACCCCAGCGGAATGGGTGGTGGCCATCAGTCATTTTGGCGAAGTTTTATTATCTTCGTCCATAGCTTCTTCACAAAAATCATTTTCCATTAAGCCCTCTTTTACAGGGCATGCATGTTCCTTGTGGCCCAGTGAGCCACAGTGGTTGCAAATGGGTGGTGCGCGTTCCAGTGTAACTCAGAATGCAGCTGACTGGCCCCCATCTGCGAAGTGAAATTCTGCTGCGCAGGGAATTCTGGATAAATCCTCTTCCACTTCTGGGAAGGGGTTTATTACAGCGATAGCTTTGCCCAAGCACAGGTTAGGCATTAAGCAAAATTGCTGTAATTCGAGTTGTTGGATTTCACCATAGGCCACAAGACCTTTGCGGAGCTCCTCCTCGATTACCTTATGAGGAAGGTTGGTGGGGAGAGAGTCAAAGGAGATGAACAACGTTTTCGCTTTGTTCCATCTGGTGCACATGGTGCGCACAATTTTTTTGCCCTCAGGGAGGGCAATTTCCATGCAGATTTTTGCTGTGGCATCGGCTCATTGGCTGTTTTAAAACCAATATCAATCCAGCTGTGGCCCATGTTTTTGGTGGCTACGTACAGCACATGAGGGAAAAGTGAGGGATGTGCCTCACATGTTTTCTCCCACAGGTTTGGTAAATCATCCCCAAGTAAGAGTTTGATCCCATGTTCCACCTTTGACAAAGGTTGGTTGAATTGAATGTACATGTATTGTGCGTGCTTTACAGTAAATACCATAAACCCAGACGGTGTCTGAGTTTGCAATTTTTTTATGGCTTGGGTTCCTGTTCCCCCTCCAGGGCGTTTCTTGCCCTTAGTTGCACCGTTAAGCGCACCGCTTGCTGTGACGCTCACCCATGTTGTATTATTTTTGTTATTAAAGTCGCCCATCTTTCCTGTGTGTGATTATCCAAATTTGCTGTTCAAATTGAATTGTATTATTAAAGTGATTGTTATGAGAAAGAAAAGGTTAAGTGTTATTTTATACTTTTATTAAAATTTAAATTTCTCACTTTAAAAATATTATCTGTGGCATCCATTGGCAGATCCCACAAATTGGTGCTCGCTACAGGGGTCGAGCCCCTGAATACTTCAATAAGTATTAACAAAAAAATGGAGTGTCACCTGTTGGGTACAAAATGAAGAAGGGACTGAAGAAGATGATCAAATGGACAGCCCTACTGCTTTAATGTTTGAAGAAGAACATATTGAGCCCATATTAATACCTGAGTCTCATCGCATCACTTGGCCAGCCACTGAAGCTGTAAGAGACCTTACTCATGGCATCCTTAACCTGGGTGACATTGCATCTCGCGAACGAGCATCGTTGATAGAGGAACGCCACTTGTTTCTATATGAGACTAGTGTCCTCACAGAGACCTATGGTCAGCTTACAAATTTAACCACCTATGTCCGCAAGTTTGCTCACCCTGTTTTGGCTCATATGATGCATCTCTTAGCCGGCCATCATGAAGAGCTTCATTAACGCCTAGATACCCATGCAGCTCTGAATTTATCCTATGAAAAGTTGTATCAACTGACCTCCAAACATTTTGGGGCAGTTAAATCTGGTGTGGAAGCTAATTGCAACTTCATCATACAGCTGCATGTCTGACTTACTACTATGGACATTGGAATTGTAAAGTATGTCGAGGAGGCCATGAAGATATTCCAGGATGAACTGAACGCATCCTCCACAAGCACCCGCTCATTGTTGGAGGAGTTTGCTAAAGAACTCGAAAAGTAAAATGAGCAAACGTGTCATGACCTTTCAGCCCATGACTCCGTCCTTCAAGAGATATATGAACAGCGTGTGGCTGTGGTGGAGCGATGGTTAATTCAGGCCTTTTTGCATGTTGATGAGCTTGAACGTCGTCTGTTGCTTGAACCATCTAGCACCACCACCACCCTCGCGGCCAAGGTTGTTCAGCTAGGAAAGGAGCTAGCTCTCAAAGCTTCGTTAGAAAAATACCAAAAATTTGGCACGTCGCCTGACTGAATGCAAAATCAAAGCAAAAGAAATAAAAACTTCGCTGAAAAGCCCTATGCTGTTGAAGGAAGTATACAGCCACTAACGCGGGTCAAATGAAAGTATGAACAGATTAAGGAGGGGGTAAAAGGCCTCAGCTTCCACTCTCATAATGATGAAGGGTGTAAACAAATGAAAGAAGAGTTGAAGAACCGCTTGAAAGCTGTGGAAACTGCTCAATTAAGCTTAAGCTCAATGGTGTCACAACTTCGTTTTCAAGTCTCTGCAATGGAAAACCGAGTGGAAGACTTTGAAAATTATAAATCAGGGATCGAAGCTCAACTAAGACTATGCAAATCTAGGCCTCTAGAAGCCCTCTCTAAAATGGAAACCCAGCTCAAAGCCATGCATGACCAGTTCGATCGCCTTTTGTGGACTTTTGATCAGTTGAGCTACCGCTCTGAAACCCCAATAACAGAAGCTCCAGCTATTCATACCCTTACTGGGAATGATCATAATTCATTCAAACCAACGTTCAAAGACAAGTTTATCCCCGGCGAGGGTAGCATTACTTCATTTTTATACTTTTATGAAGCAGCTATGGAAGGGGCGACTGATCGTCAGAAGGCCAAGCACATCCTTTCCTGTTTGGGCTGCATGGCACAGGAGGTGATGGTCCCACATATGGATGCTCTTAGCACCTGGTCCAAAGTAAAGAGGTTCTCATAAACACGTTCGACAAAAACAAACTTTAAGCATAAAAAAGCAAGCCTTTATGCGTATGAGTATCCAAAAAGGAGAGTCAGTGGCCGCCTTTGCGGAACAATTCTATATGGAAGCCCAGACGTTGCTAACCATAAAGATGTTGACTTTGGATGATGCTATAGCCGCCGTTTTGACTGGAGTAGCTACTTACCAATCGCTAGCAATGCACATCTCCTCCATTAAACGCTATTTCCATACTGTCCAAGGAATCAAGGAGGCGTTAATAGATGTCACCAATTTCCATAAGCCCAAAGTTCCACGTGGAGCTGTATCTCATCCTTGTGTTTTAACCATTGAGGATTCACAGCATAAGCCTCAGGCTTTAGCTATCGAAGACAAGAAGGAGCCCCTTCAGATAATGGGCCTTGAAGAGCAAAACCCCAAAGCCAAACGTTCTGAACGCCCTCGGTGCGAATACTGCAACAATTTAGCCACATGGAGGCTATGTGCTGGAAAAAGAAAGCCGATGCTGAGGAACAGGAGCAG
This sequence comes from Massospora cicadina, assembly GCA_022478985.1. Lineage (NCBI taxonomy): Eukaryota > Fungi > Entomophthoromycota > Entomophthoromycetes > Entomophthorales > Entomophthoraceae > Massospora > Massospora cicadina. The sequence goes on along the minus strand of JAKSZP010003574.1, from coordinate 2,198 downwards.
GGAAAAGAAGTGTCAGCATAGGGAAAGGCACACCTATTGCTGACAAATCTCATGTGCCTAACTCATTTAACCAACTTATGCCATTACCTTGTGTTACCAATACCTCAGGGGATGATTCTGAGGGGGATACAGATGAGGTCGGCTATTATGTTGTAGGAGCCCCTGCTGAAGTGGAAGTTCCCAGTTTCTTGAATGCTGGAGGAGTATATGAGGCCACCATACCTGAAGATACGTATCTCTGCCAAGTTTTAGGGGAGCCAATTGTCATCAATACTGCCAGCGACACAGATGAGGTGTTGTCTCACCTTATTCGCCCTATGCAGCATGGCCATACCATGCAAACCATCCAAAAAATTACCCTGAGACCGCATGTAAATTAACCTCTAATTTCCATCTAAAGGAGGTCTTAGTGCTATTGCCCCCTTTTGTGAGGATACTCACAAAGGTCAAAGTGATCATTCAAAAAGTTCAGGTGATGGCCATTCTAGATACAGGCTCCCCAGTAAACGTAATATCCTCCAGGTTGATGAAAAAAATCAAACTTGCACCTGACTTGGAGTACAACCAAGACTATGGAACCGCTGGTCCAAACAACACCCGCGCACTGGGTGCTTAATCATCTTTTCCCATTCATATTGGGAAGCTTATCCTATCAGCCCCCGCAGTGGTTTTAGATAACAATGATTATGATATGCTTATAGGTACGCAGTTTATGATTGAGTATGAAGGCATCATCAACATGAAACAAGGGATCTTGTCTTTGCTCAATTACAAAGTACCTTTAATTCTAGCCAATACGAAACCCAGCAAGAAGGATTACACTTGCATATACACCAACCTTGCAAAAACAGCGACTAAAGAAGGGCAGGCTGCCAATAAGCACCACAACACCCCTACCAACATTCTTGAGGGGGCAATATTGGACATTCTCCTTTCCAATCTAAGAAAAAGAATGTTGGAGGTATCATTGCTCTCAAATCTGCTACCATGATTGGCCCATCACCTGCCCAATTTTTAGATAATATTGTGAATAACAGCAATATGAGTACCCACAGCAAAAAGACCTTAGTGGATTCTCGGTGGAATCCTAACAACTGGAAAAATACAATTTATCATAAAAATTGGCTTAAAAAGGTAATAATTAATAATAGGAATACTCTGACTCCTCAGTCAAATTCGAGGAGTTTGCTATTGCATGGATCTGAACCTCTGCAAGGCAAGAAGATTTTACCCATCAATGATTGGGTGCGAGTTAACCAATCATTAACATCCAAGTCTAACCACCGCTGAGGTGCAAAGATTTTACTCGAGGATGATAGGGTAAAAATTAGCCAATCATTACCATCTGAGTCTGACCACTGCCAAATTACCCAATCATTACCATCCGAGTCTGACCACCACCAAGGTGAAAAGATTTTACTCACTGGTGATTGGATACAATTCATCAAATTGTTACCGCACGGGTCAGTTTTGCCTCCAAAAATTTTTCATCTTCAATCTGATAGGCAAAAAGCCTATATTTCCTAACTTAGATAACAGAGCTTTGCATTCTTTTGCCTCAAATACCCCTGGTCTCGAAATTTGAACTAGTTTAAATAGGAAAAACTTGTATCAAGAAAGGGACCTTTCCTGGTTTTGCCTTGCCTGAATAAAAAACATAAAAAACTTTAATAAGTGTTATTTTATACTTTTATTAAAAAGTAAATTTCTCACTTTAAAAATATTATTTGTGGCATCCATTGGCGGATCCCACAGGCTCCTTCAAATTGTTAAGCCAGCTTAGGGATGCATGATCAGTAACCGCAGTGAAATGCACTCCATGAAGGTATACTCAAAACTGTTTATAGGCATATATAACAGCCAAACACTCTCTTTCTGTTACAGTATATTTTCTTTCATGGTCATTTAGGTTCTGGCTAGCATAGGCTACTGGGTGCTCTTCGCCATCTTCTCTGACTTGGGACAAAACGGCTCCAATTGCTGTTAATGATGCACCAGTCTGAACAATAAATTATCGGTCAAAGTCAGGATAGCACAATACTGGTATGACTAATAGGGCCAAACAAAGCTGGTCAAATGCCTCCTGGCAGGCCGAATTCCACTCAAAAGAGACCTTATTCTTAAGCAAATAAAATAAATGTTCTCCAAATTGAGCGAAGTCAGCAATAAATTGGCAATAATACCATAATGCCCAAAAA
>JAKSZP010003573.1:0-19366 GCA_022478985.1 Massospora cicadina | reverse complement strand
GGGCGTTCTCCCATTCCATCAGAAAAAGGAACATTAGGGCCATCATCATCCTTATTTAAAAATTGCTGACAAGCAAAAATGTTCTGTCAGTTTCAGTTTTTCTTGAATCAGCTTCTCTACACTTACCAACATATTAATTCTCTGTGCGATCAATGTGCTGTTCTATATCAGGAGTTTGCACGCAAACTTAAATATTGTTTTCAAGTTGTGCCTTGTTACAAATCTTTAAGTATATGGTAAGATTTATTAAGAAGAAGCATAGTTTTGAAATAGCGCTCAGATTAAGATCATTTGATATCTGTAGATGAAATTTAAGAAACACGTCGGCCATGAAAACACAGATTAAATAGTACTTAAATTGCTTTTTCAATGATCGGAAGTGGCAAGTGGATTGTCTTCAGTGAAATGCAATTGATCGCCACCATTCAACTGTCAGTTTTGCATATATTTATAAAAACTCATATTGTTAGTTTCCTCAGTTTGATAAATAATCTGTTTCAGAAGTCACAGTAGCAAAAATCCCATCTCTAATTGTAACAAGGGATGTCTCAATTTTATCTTCTGTCTGCAGAGTACTAAAAACTTGGTTGATAAAAAGGTTTACATTATTGTGAGATTTATAAAAAGGACTCCCATGCTGAATGTAAAGGTATTCCATTTGAGCAGAAATCTCCTGCTTTCTCAAAAGAGAGTTTAACATGGATTATATATATTCTCTCCCCTTAGCAAAGTCATCTAAATTTTGATTTGATTCAGCTTCATGGCGTACACATCTGTCTTTAGCTGATAGCTGCAGGTCAGCATTGTTTTCAAATTAGTTTTGGTCTTTGTTTGTATATTTCATTACAAAGTATGTGATATCAGGACCATAACCACCAACGAGAAAACAAATTCATGGTTCATTTTCGAATGTGGCTGCAATCAATGGCAAATACACATTGATGTATTCATTACCCACTCTTTTTAAGTCATTTTTAATACACCATGGCAAGGACATTATGAGTCGCTTGTAGAGACATAAACTTGCAAATACTTCCAGAAGGTTTCTGGAAAGTCTTTTTAAATCAGGACTTGCTTTGAGCCCATGAATGCATTGATATCACAAGAGGTTGAATGTTATTTTAACATTTTCTGCTTTATTTGCATGAGAGGAAAGGTCAAAAGTGGTAAACATTCACATGAATTTACAACATGTTCAATTTTTATAAATTCATTTTCTTGATTTGAGACCTCGTAAAAACTGGCAAGTTTACGTGCTGTTTTTGCAACAGGTCTTCACTAGTATACAATAACTGACATGTGCAATTTGAATCTTTTGATTTATAAGATCCATGTTTTGGACTTTTTGATGCTTTTTGTGGAAAATCAAAGGTGACTAAAGGGAGTTGCACTTTGGATACACATCACCATATATTGTTGGTAATTCAGCTTACCAGACTTGAATGGCGCTCTTTAAGGTTAGAAAAGAAGCTTCTCTAATTACCTCTACAAAGATCCAAAAAGCGTTTGTAGTCTCAGGCATGCCATGGGTGTATATGAGCCATTATGCATGAAGATTACACATTCATTGGCTTTCAGTTGTTGTATAAAAACCTTTGTAATAACTAAAAAGGCCTCCTTGATGCTTACTGATTTCATTTTACAGTCTCACCCCAACAGCACATCAATGACAACATCCATAATGCATTTATGATACCATGCATATGCAACAGGGTCTTTTGCAGCATTAACAGCACATTCTGAGTTTTTTTGGAAAATATAGCTGTATTTTCTTCATATAACTGTGCTTTTTGTTATATGTTCCACATAATAGATTACACAGTAAACGCCTGAGGAATTTGGTGAGATTGTGAAGAAATGATAAGATTGACCATTGAGGCACTGGAGAGAAAACATGTGTCCTTGCTTCCTGTCATTCTTTATTAGAACCCTAATAAATTTTTCATTGCATTGGAAATGCCATTTTGAAGGGAAAAAACAGTCCCAGTGTCACTGATTGGAGGTATTGGAGGAGGCAAACCTTGATTTAATGCTTTTTTTCCTTACCTCTTGGTATATAAATTAAACCTTTAGCTGCGCACTACCGATATGAGCAGCAATCCTTGCATTGAAAGAATATAGCTTACACTTCATATAAATTGAATTTACTGCTTTTTTCCTAACTCAAGGTACTAAAGGTAACTAATGGAAAGGAGCAATGATGAGCAAATTTTATGAGATGATAATCTCATTAAATCTGAAATGTAGACTTGTACACTGTGTAGTGGGATGAGGTTCATCAGGAGATCACGTTTAAAAAGAAAAAGCTCAGGGAACCTCATCTTACAAACTTGTTTTTATCTCCTCCAATTATATGTGTTGAACAGCGAATTAATACATTAAGAGTCTCTAAATAAACTATAAGGACACGCACAGCTTGGTGTTTTCAGTCATGCATGGTCAAATTGAGATATTAGTCAATTTTTACTTTACTTTAATCAACTAAAACATTAGCATAATTCCTATCTTCAATGAAACATGTGACATTGTTTCTATCACCAACTTCATCCAGAGCCTGTGCAACATCTTGAATGTGCATATTCTGATTTAAAGATGATAAATCTTCAATGACAGACAAAGCTGGAGTTGCTTCAGGAAAATTGATAGAATATGCTCATTTAAAGTAGAGGTTTCCTTATAAAAGGAAATTTATCTCATAATGTTTACCAGTTATAACGATATACTTAGCAGCGGTTATAGCATACTAAGAGGTAACCAAAGCACTAATAATGCTGACCTTAATGCGCATTGAGAAGCCATATTTGCTGAAAGCATTGTTGCAAGAGGATCAGGTACAGCAGCAAAAGCATAACTGTAGGAGCGCTACATCTAGTGTAGACCTCCTTTAACATTGTATAAGAATACACTGTTTTGCGCTAGGAAATTATATCATACTCTGTGCAGGTGAGGTCTTGGAGATGCTGTCAGACATTCTCCTTCTTGATTTAAAAAAAAGAATGTTGGAAATGTTAGTGCTCCTGAATCTGCTACCATGATTGGCCCATCACCTGCCTGATCTTCAAATAGTATTGAGGATATCAACGATATGAGTACCCACAGCGAAAAGACCTTGGCGGATTCTTTTTGGAATCCTAGCTATCAGAAAAATATGGTTTATAATAAAAAACGGCTTAAAAAGGTAATAACTAATAATAGGAATTCTCTGACTTCTCAGCCAAATCTGAGGTGTTCATTACTGCACGAATCTGACCACTTCGGAGGTAAAAAGATTTTACTCAACGATGATAGGGTGCAAATTAACCAATCATTACCACACAAGTCTGACCACCGCTGAGGTGAGAAGATTTTACTCACTGTTGATTGGATACAATTCATCAAATCATTACCACATGTGTTGGTTTTTCCTCAAAATATTTATCTTCAATCTGATAGGCTGAAAGCCTATATTTCCTAATTTAGATGACTCAGCTTTATATGCTTTTGCATAGAATACCCATGGTCTCAAAATCTGAACTAGTTTAAATAGAAAAAACTAGTATTGAAAAAAGAACTTCTTTGGGTTTGACCTGCTTAAACAATAAAAAACTTAAAAAACTTTAACAAAGCGCTATTTATTACTTTTATAATAAAGTAAAATTCTCACTTTAAATAAAATATTTGTGGCATCTGTCAGCAGATCCCACAAACTGGTGCTCACTACAGGGGATCACCCTGAATACTTCAATAAGTATTATATATAATGGAGAGTGTCACCCATTGGGTGCAAAATGGGGAAGGGACTGAAGACGATGATTGAATGAATAGCCCTACCGCTTTGATAATTGGAGAAGAAGAACAATTTGAACGTATATTAATACCTGAGTCTCATTGCAACACCTGGCCAGCTACTGAAGCCGTGAGAGACCTTACTTATGGTATCCTTAACCCTGGCGACATTGCATCTCGTGAATGAGCGTCATTGGTAGAGGAACGCCACTTGTTTCTCTATGAGACTAGTGTCTTCCCAGAGACCTATGGTCAGCTTACAAATTTGACCACCTATGTACGCAAGTTTTCTCACCTTGCCTTGGTCCATATGATGCATCTCTTAGCCAGCCATCATGAAGAGCTTCATTGACACCTAGATACCCATGCAGCTCTGAATTTAACCTATGACAAGTTGTATCAACTGACCTCCAAACATCTTGGAGCAGTTAGATCTGGTGTAGAAGCTAATCGCAACTTCATCATACAGCTGTATGACTGGCTTACTACTAAGGACATTAGGATTGTAAAGTATGTTGAGGAGGCCATGAAGATATTCTGGGATGAACTGAACGCTTCCTCCGCTAGCACCCGCTCTTTTTTGGAGGAGTTAGCTAAAGAACTTGAAAAGCAAAATGAGCAAGCGCATCGTGACCTTTCAGCCCACGACTCCATCCTTCAAGAGAAATATGAACAGCATGTGACTGTGGTGAAGCGACAGTTAATTCAGGCCTTTTTGCGTGTTGATGAGCTTGAACGTCATCTGTTGCTTGAACCATCTAGTGCCACCACCACCCTCGCAGCCAAGGTTGTTCAGCTAGATCATGAGCTAGCTCTCAAAGCTTTGTTTGAAAATACCAAATATTTGGCACGTCACCTGACTGAACGCAAAACTGAAGCAAAAGTGATAAAAGCTTCGCTGGAAAGCCCTGTGCTGTTGAAGGAAGTATTTAGTTGACTAACACATGTTGAGCGTAAGTATGAATAGATTAAGGATGGAGTACAAGATCCCAGCTTTCACTCTCATGACGATGAAGGTGTAAACAAATGAAATAAGAGCTGAAGAACCACATGAAAGCCGTGGAAACCGCTCAATTAAACCTAAGCTCAATGGTGTTACAACTCCATTTTCAAGTCACTGCAATGGAGAGCCGAGTGGAAGATTTTGAAACTCATAAATCAGGGATCAAAGCTCAACTGAGACTATGTGAATCAGGGCCCCTAGAAGCCCTCTCTAAAATGGAAACTCGGCTTGAGGCCATGCATGATCAGTTCAATCGCCTTTCGCGGACCTTTGATCAGCTAAGCTTCCACTCTAAAACCTCAGAAGCAGAAGCTCCAGCTATTCATACCCTTACCGGGAATGAATATAATTCATTCAAACCAACGTTTAAAGACAAGTTTATCCCAGCCGAGGGTAGCATTACTTCGTTTTTATACATTTATGAAGCAGCTATGGAAGTGGAGACTGATCGTCAGAAGGCCAAACATATCCTTTCCTGTTTGGGCTGCATGGCACAGGAGGTGATGGTCCCACATATGGATGCTCTTAGCACCTGGTCCAAATTTAAAGAGGCCCTCATAAACACGTTCATTTCAAAACAGGCTTTAAGTATGAAAAAGCAAGCTTTTATGTGTATTTTATCCGAAAAGGAGAGTCAGTGGTCGCCTTTTTGGAACAATTTTATATGGAAGCACAGACGTTATTAACTTCAAAGATGTTGACTTTGGATGATGCTGTAGCCGCAGTTTTGACTGGAGTGGCTACTTACCTATTGCTAGCGATGCACATCACCTCAGTTAAATGCTATTTCCATACCATTCAAGACATCAAGGAGGCGTTAATAGATGTTGGCGATTTCCATAAGCCCAAAGTTTCATGCAGAGCAGTATCTCGTCCTCGCGTTTTAGCCATTGAGACTTACTTCAAGACTCAGGGCATAGCTATTGAAGACAAGAAGGAGCCCCTTCAGATAATGGGCCTTGAAGAGCAAAACCCCAAAGAAAAACGTCCTGAACGCCCTTGGTGTGAATACTGCAACAAGTTTGGACACAAGGAGGCTGTGTGCTGGAAAAAGAAGGCTGACGCCGAGGAACAGGAGCAGGGAAAAGAAATGTCAGCATAGGGAAAGGCACACCTATTTCTGACAAAACTCATGTGCCTGACTCATCTAAACAACTTATGCCAGTACCTCGTGTTACTAGTACCCCAGGGGATGATTCTGATGGGGGTACAGATGAGGTTGGCTATTACGTTGTAGGAGTACCTGCTGAAGTGGAAGTCCTTAATCGCTTGAATGCTGGAGGAGTAGATGAAGCCACCATACCTGAAGAGACGTATCTCTGCCAAATTCTAGGGGAGCCAGTCATTATTGATACTGCCAGTGACGCAGATGAGGTGATGTCTCACCTTATTCGCCCTACCAGCATGGCCATACCATGAAGTCCATCCAGGAAAATTACCCCAATACTGCATGCAAATTAACATCCAATTTCCTCTTAAGGAGGTCTTAGAGCTATTGCCCACTTTTGGGGAGATACTTATGAAGGTCGAAGTGGTTATCCAAAAAGTTTGAGTGAATGCTATCTTAGATACAGGCTCCCCGGTGAACGTAATCTCCTCCAAGTTGATGAAAAAGATCAAACTTGCACCTGACTTGTGTACAACTAAGACTTTGGAACCGCTGGTCCTAACAACACCCGTGCACTAGGTGCTTACTCGTCCCTTCCCATTCATATTGGGAAGCTTATTCTATCAGCCCCCGCAGTAGCTTTGGATAATAACGCTTAAGATATGCTTATAGGTACTCAGTTTATGATTGAATCATGACGGCATTATCAATATGAAGCAAGGGTTCTTGTCATTGCTCAATTATGAAGTCCCCTTAGTTCTATCCAATACAGAACCCAGCAAGAAGGAATACTCTTGCATGTATACCAACCTCACAATGACCGTGACTAAAGAAGGGCAGGCTGCCAATGAGCTCTGCACCCCCCTTCCTACACTTTTAAGTGGCTGATAAGGCGTTATACTACCATAGCCACATCACCCAAAGAAGTGGTAAGCTTGGTTCAATTTGGGAGGAAACTTTCTGTATTAGCTATAAAAGAGGCAATGAATACTCCATCAAATCATTAGCCACAGGAGATACTATAAACCAGGTACATAGCTGATTCTTACGATCCTACATCCCTCCCAACATTCTTGATGGGGCAATGTCGGACATTCTCCTTCTTGACTTAAGAAAAAGAATGTTGGAGGTATTAGTGCTCTCAAATCTGCTACTATGATTGGCCCACCACCTGCCCAATCTTCAAATAATATTGTGGATATCAATTATATGAGTACCCGCAGCAAAAAGACCTTGGCGGATTCTCAGTGAAATCCTAGCTATTAAAAAATATGGTTTATAACAAAAAAACGGCTTAAAAAGGTAATAACTAATTTTAGGAATTCTCTGACTTCTCGGCCAAATCTGAGGTGTTTGTTACTGCACAAATCTGACCACCGCCAAGGTGAGAAGATTTTACTTACTGATGATAGGGTGCAAATTAACCAATCATTACCACATGAGTCTGACCACCACCAAGGTGAGAAGATTTTACTTGATGATGATAGGGTGCAAATTAACCAATCATTACCACACAAGTCTGACCACCGCTGAGGTGAGAAGATTTTACTCACTGGTGATTGGATACAATTCATCAAATCATTACCACATGGGTCAGTTTTGCCTCAAAATAATTATCTTCAATCTGATAGGCTGAAAGCCTAAATTTCCTAATTTAGATGACTCAGCTTTATATACTTTTGCCTCAAATACCCATGGTCTCGAAATCCAAACTAGTTTAAATAGAAAAAACTTATTAAGAAAAGGAACTTCTTTGGGTTTGCCCTGCATAAACAATAAAAAACTTAAGAAACTTTAACAAAGCGCTATTTATTACTTTTATCATAAAGTGAATTTCTCACTAAGAATAAAATATTTGTGGCATCTGTCATTGGATCCCACAGATGCTTTAGTTTTATACCCATATAACTCTCATTTTCTATAGAAAATTTGGGGGGCCTTTCTTTGATGAATATTTGAGGGATTCATAACAACTTTCACATATGGAATGTAAAGGTTGCTCTGGTTTCCCCACTTTCAGTTAGACATCATGAGGTGAAAGAAACATCCATGCTAAAGAAAGAAAATTTGGGCATAAAATGTATTGCTCACAAAGATGAGAGGGTAAGTCTTTAGATCCTTGCAGATAAGCTTGCATTGTATATAATACAATGCTTTAATTGTGAAATTTATCCTTCAATTTAGGTTATCACAAATGCAACGTAATCTTCATCTAATCTTGATGACAGACTTTTAACTACATCATTTTAGATTTTGCATAAGATATTTTGTGAAACAGTTTCAACTGTGTTGCTGCAATCAAGTTAATGCAAAAAAAACTCTAAAATATGCTTCATCAGCAGCTGCTTGTTTATCAATGTGATGTGCAGCACGTGCATCATTGGCAGCAATGCAATTTTCCTCTGTTAGATGTTTCCTTATCTTCTGAGATACAGCATGTTCAGCAATTTCCATCAATTTGGTGCTCCCTCTGTTATGGTGTTTCTTTATCTCTTCAGGATGCTTGGCATTCAGTAGCAGCAAAAAGGTAGAGCTCCCTCTATTCTGCTAATTTTTCTCTCTTCTATATGCAGCACATTAAGAAACCTCTTTTATGACATGCATCTGATACATCATATTTGACATGTGCCTATTTTTTAGAATTATTAGAAGCTTAAGTCTTCTAATAAAGGTGCAGTAGATGCTATCAAGCATGTTAAGACTTGTGCACTTTTTTCCTTTCTTCATAAGCTTCTAACTACGCTATCAACAAAATATACAAGTAGATAAAAATTTCTCTATGGTAGTAGAAAAAAAAGAATACATCATAATATCTGTATATCATAATGGAGGTGTAAAGTAAATTATATGTAGCCCTGCCATTAATTTCAGAATTTTGAATGCAAACATTTAGATAGCAATCACCATTAGCAGTGGTGAAAACAGAAAATGTTGTCATTGTATGTCAAAGCAGCAGAACTCAAGGTAAATTCATCACCACATTCCCCATTCCTCTCCACCCTTCATAAATAAGAGTCCCAGCTTCCTCTAGAATCTAAATGGTCTTCTTTGTCAGGTGCAAAGAAATGTAGAAAAGAATGTGGCTGAGAACACGTCCTTGCAAGAACTTCCTGACAAGTATGAGCAAAGTGTTCTTGGGGCCCACAAATTACCAATGCCAAACACCAAAATTAACAATTTTCATTGCTTACAATAGAGGCAGTTGATGTAAATATGGAATTAAAAACACTCATGATAGATCATGTTTATGTAAATTCTAAAGTTATATTTTTAGTAAAATATTAAAATCTTAATTTTCTGCCTTTTTTAAAAAAGTATAAATTTTAATTTCAAAAATATAGATATAAAGTTAGATTTAGCTTTTTAAACTAAAAATTTATCATAACAAAAATAATGTCATATGTGGTAAGCAGTAAATTTGCCAGCAGCACAGGTTTAACAAGCAGGGACCTGGCTACAGAACTGAGTTGAAAAGCTTATTTTTATGTTACAGAAATCAGTGCAAAGGGTATGGGGTCAAAAAGAAAACATTAGTGACACCTTACAAACATCATTGCATCTATTTTCAAAAAGATTACCATAAAGTATAAATGAAACTAAATGATAAAGTGTGAAAGCCTATCCTTTACAAAAATCAAAGGTTAAGAAAAAATAAAATTGCCCTGATAAAGTTGACTAACAATGTGGGAGAGAGAAGAAAGTATTTAAAATATAATATAGGTATAAAATGTGACTTTTTTCCTGTTACAATAACCTTTAGATTTAAATTTAAGCAGTTTAATCATATAAGCTAAAAATAATTGTACATACCTATTTAAGTACTACAGATTAAAATATTCAGCTCAAAAATTATGGTTAAATATCTATGTCATAACCTACTACCAACCAATTAAAAACTATGAACTCTAGAAGATTTGTCAACCCTACCAACAACTTACAAAATTATATGAATTATTAAGTCAATCAATCAATAATTAGCAACTAAATATAAAAACTTATGAACTTTTAATTTGACTAATTACACATGCAAACAGATAAAATAGCTTTATTTTTTAACAAAGTCACTTGATGTAAAAACCAGTGAGCATGCACAGACAAATATAAAAACTGGCTTTATATCTTGCAAAAGATACTAATTTGAAATGAGTGACCATTTATATTTAAAATATCTCTGATAATAGATTTAGAAATTATAATTTTGCTATCAAGTTAAAGTTTATATAAAGATGATCTATTAGATATTGTATAATTTCTCATAATTAGAAATGTGCACTCTAAATATAATAATCAAAATCACCCTATAATTACAGTTAAGATAATAAATTATTTAAAAGTAAAGTTATAAAATATATGCCTATAAATCCATTTAGATAACTTAGAAAGGTTTTAAACTAAAATAACCGAAATTAATTTAACTTTTAAGTTAGATTATATAAAATTTATTAATCTATCTACTGAGTTTAAAGTTATCACGTTAAAGATTAAAGTATGATGATTTAAATAGAGACCAAGTGGTAAAATTAATTACAATTTAGATATATAGCCCAACATTTGAATTCTTTACATTTAATCAATTAATTTATGTTCAAAGCTAGATAACTAAGGATTGATCCAAAATGAGTTTTAGAGCTAAATAGAGAAAGATTACTATAGCTTTTGTGTTAAAAACATCATTTTATAAAGTAAAGAAAATTGTAATATTTTTAGAGTAAACAAATATTAGATTTTTTTTGATTGTTCTCTTATTACTATCTAAGTCATATTTAAAGCCAAATATAATAACTGACTTTAAGATAAGAAGAAAATTTTATTATATTATTACCTGTTAGTTATAAAGTAAGTACATATATAAATTCAAATTTATTGTATATAGCAATATAACCCTATGCGTTGTTATAGTACTGGTAATTAAAGTTTGAGTACCAAAGCTTAAAATGCTAGCTTAGTAGTCAATCTATATAATATTAGAAAACTGTTAAGATATAAAAATTATTAAATATTAGTAGATAATTAGTTTATAAAGTCTAGATTTGAAATACTATTCAATCAAAGCTCAAGGTATAATTTAATGGTATTTTATACAAAAAGTATTTCCACAATTAAATTAGGACAATTTATTAATCTATATAAAAAGGATAAAAGAATATCTATAAAGTTATAAAGCTTAAAATGGCAAAACATAAAGTACTTAAGTGAAGATCTAGTATAGACTTAGCTTACAGTATAATATGACAAAAAAGTAAATGAGAATAGTAAACTCTAAAATTAAAACAAACAGAATATTAAAACCCTGGGCCAAACATAACTACAGCCACTTTTATACCAGTTAAATAAATAAAGAGATAAGAAAATAAGTTAGCACAACATCAAAAAACTTAAATTACTAAGGCAAAAGTATAAAGTTTTATTAAGTATTTACCTTTACCCAAAACTCAAAAATGATAATTTTAAATCAAATAATATTTATAAAGTAACTAATTAAAGATATAAAACTGAGAATACTTCTCACTTGAAGCTTAAGCTATAATAACTTTGTATTTTATAAAAAAAAGGTTTTTCAATATGAAGATTACATTATAACAATATTTTTTAATAAAAAGAATAAAAATATCTATAAAAATATAAAGATAAAACAGCAAAAAAGCAATTACTTGAAGATTTAGCCTAAATTTAGCATATATTTTAATATAGCAAAAAGTGAAAGATAATAGTAAACTCTAAAACTAAAGCAACCAGATTATAAAAATCCTATGCAAACCCATAAAGCTATTTTTTACTTAAAACAAAGAAAATCTAAAGGAAAAAAATAATCCAACTTTTAAAATGTCCTAATAACTATAGTAATTATGTCTAAAAATAGATTATAAGCACTTAGCTATATTTTTAAACCCTAAACCTTGTTAAACTTAAAATTTGATAGCTTTCAAAAATTCCAACTTAAAAGTAAACTCAAGAAAACTTCTTAATTGAAGATTAAGTTATAATGGCTTTAGTGTTTTATAAAAATAGTATTTACAAATTGAAGCTTACATTATAAAGATTTTACTGCTTTATACTATAAGAATAAAAATATATAAAAAAACTATTTAGCACAAATCAGCAAAAACTAAAATACTTTACTAAAGACCTGGCATAGTTTTAGTGGGCATTATAGTATGATTACAAAGTAAATATACTAATAAACTCTAAAGTTAAAACAAACAAATTATAAACTTCCTGGGCATAACATAACTAAAGTAAATTTTTTACTGAAGGAATAAAAGAAAAGCTAAGGGAAGAGTATATCAACTCTGGTAAGGCTTATGAACTCTAAGGCAAAAAAATTGTTGGAAAGTTGATATGACTGGATGATATGCTACCCATATGGCAGATTGGAGGTGGAATTGAGATGTGTCTCAGGATTTGCAGGAAAAATATACAAATTATAATTGATCAAAATGACAACCATTTGGTGATTTGAGGGGAATTATGCCAAGCTTTGATATAAATAAGAACTTCTAGAAATGTAAAGATGTATAGAAGACTACCAAGCTGAGGATGCATCCAAATTGGGGATTTGATATATAAAGAGTCACACGAAGGATTGAAGGGGAGGTTTTTTCCAGTGATTAGGTGGTTGCAGATAATTCTGCAAATTATATTAAATAAATAAAGGTTGAAATAAGGGGCAATAGCTCCATATATAGTTTATCAAGTTTTATTGGAAAGTTGGTGATCTTCATAGTGTCCAATTTGGTTGGTCAGTGGCTAATACCCTGTGCAAACTGACTCAGAATAATAAAGCCTATACTCTGAGAAACAACAGTGGTGCTCACTACAAGGGGCCACTGGTCAACTGTAGTTCATTGACGGTAGGATACAATGATGAACCCTCATTTGTTATGACAAAAGTTGATTGGATTCTAAGCGCGTTATGCTGAAGAAGCATGGGAGGCACCTACCAACAAACTATTAATAATTAATGTAACTGAACTGGGGGATGATAATTCTACGATCAATCTGCAACAAGAAAACTTCCCTGAGCTGACAACCAACCAACAAGTATGCTCCACAAATGTGACTCCTCAACAGCTTTGGGATATTATAGATGGCTGTTGTGTGGATATTGACTATATGAAAATGAGGCTGGGGAAGCGCTCTGAGTTGTTTTATAACCAATGAAACTAAGAAAATTGCTACACCCTGTACATGTCTTATCTGGATGCAACTACAATGGGGTTGACTCACCGCCTTGGTACCCACAGAGTTGAGGAGTATCTAGTTGCTCATGAGCAACCATCAATTTGCCAGCTACTGCATGGCTTGCTCGCCACAATATATAAATTGGACATGTATTATGGTTCACTTGAGCACAGCAGAATGATAATCGCCTCCTGCTTGACCACCTCAATTGCTCATTTTCAGAGGTACAAGGGACGTTGGTACAGATGGACCATCAAGTTGGGGATGTCCACCGTCAATTGGACATTTTGGTATCACAGTTAAATTTATAATTACCTTAGGTAATAGGAGAACAGCTGGATTGGCATGGCCTATTGGCGGAGTAATTTAGGACATGACAACGTTGGGGAATAATACTGAGCACTTTATGATGGATCTAGCCAAATGGGCGGAAGCTCTCAAAATCATGATTGCTCAGCTTAAAGAAAAAATAACACTGATGGAATGGCAAGTGACGGATCAAATTGGCTCCTTATCGGCTGAATTAAACCCCACTTTGTATCAAATGGAGTAACCAGAAAATGACAGTTAATGCGCTTATCCTTTGTTCAACGTCTCCTAAATATCTTCAGCTAATCCTCTGGGTTACACAACTGGAAGTTGTTAGACAGGCTGAGCACCATCAATTCTTCCCTCTTTTATTTGGTGAGACAAGAGAGCATGCGGACATGCAAGGGCGCCATGATACTCTTTGACAGGCCAACAAGGAATTGGTATGGGAACAAGCCTCCCTCATTAACCAGATAAACGATGC
Organism: Massospora cicadina; assembly: GCA_022478985.1. NCBI lineage: Eukaryota > Fungi > Entomophthoromycota > Entomophthoromycetes > Entomophthorales > Entomophthoraceae > Massospora > Massospora cicadina. Next base: position 5,515 of record JAKSZP010003573.1, on the reverse strand, counting down.
TAATCAACAAGCGGATAACGCTATCTGGCAGCATGCACAAATGTAAAACATAATTGAAGATGTCCTCTCACAACTACACGCTGTGGAGCAGAAACTGAACGTTGAGCGGGAATTCTGTCAGAAATTGCAACATCAGTATGAAACACTGCAACAGGAATTCCAAGATGAATGGTGAAGAGGATATTCATTTAAAGAGAAGCAGTTGATCAATAAACATTTTGTGGAGCCCTCTGGAGCTGGGGGAAGTGGTGCAGTTAGTGGCAATTTGGGGGAAGAATACTATGGATCAGCAAACGAATATCCCTTGAGCATTATGATGAACCCCCCCACACACACACAACACTATTTCTTCTGAGTCTAATTTGACAGATTTGAGTCCATCCAGCCAGCCATATGATAATGCACAAAGGGGTGGTTTCTGTAGTTGCTCCGGAACCAATTTGCCTTCTCCTTGCAGCAGGAACCTGGAGCAAGGCAAAGTTGTTTGAATTAAAAATTACCTCCTTTCAGTCGTGACAGGAATCTACATGGTTACTTTAAGCATTATGAATTTGCCGTGGAAGGGGCTTCTGATTAATGGAAAGTGAAAGTGTTGCTGCCTGCTCTAGATGTGGAAAGTGCTGATCAAGTTACCTGCTATCTTCCAAATATCTTGGTATCCTATGAAGAAGTTAAAGCAATTGTTCTTCAGCTGTTTGAGGACAGTACTAAGATGGCCCAACGGAAAGCTGACTTTATGACTATACAATTTCACCAAAATGAGACCCTGTTAGAATTTGCTGAATGTTTCTCATCAGAAGCACATGTACTACTTGAAGCTAACATTTTATCCGCTGAGGATGTCACTATAGTGATGATGGCAGCCGTCAAACCATATTGTTAAAATATAATACTATGTCTCACATTTTGGACAGAGAGGCTGCACTTGTCCAAATTGTGAACACCTTATGATGACTCTCCGCCATGATAAGCGCCCCCAACGTAGCATAGAAAAACTCTGCTGTCTCCACTCCAAACTCTTCAGGATATGGGCTGCAGCAACTGGGTTATCAGCTGCTGGAACATATTCATCCTTCATATGAATCAGTGGACCCCTTTCAGCCTATGTACGCTTTGACGGTTTGGCCACAACCTTGGAACCATGCCGTAAACTTCTGAACTGGTCCTTCCGCCACAAGTTATATATATGAACCTTTTATGAATACTTGCTTCCAGTGCGGAGAAAGAGGGCATTATGCGGGTAATTGCCCTAGCAAACCAAAAGCGTATACAATGCCAACTAAAAAAGTTGAGCAGGGAAAGCTTGAGCAGAAAAGAGACAGGATGCTCTACCTCCACTAAGTCAAATACAATTGTCCCTGATGATTCCCAAACGTCTTCTTGGGTAGAATTTGAACCTCAATCAGATGATTTGTTATACCAACAGCTTCCATTGGATACCCCTGCTTCCGCTACTGTGAGTAAAAATTCCTGCCAAGCCCCAAGTTCTGCCAGAATTTGCAGAAGCCATATGCGTGGTAGATCCTGGTACAGACTGGAACCAACAACACAGATCCCTCGACGGACATCACCTCTTTAGTAGGGGTTAGCATAGACATTCTTGTGGAAAAAATTGCTAGTGAGTATCCTCATGTCAGCAAGGGCATTTCCTCCTTTTTGAGTAACACAAAGCCCTTGGATGTACATTTAATAAATACTGATGGTTCTTCTTAACCAGAATGCACTTACTGTGACATTTTCGTTCAAAAAACAAAAATCTGCGCTATCATAGACACTGGAGCCCCTGTGAACATAGTCTTGTCCGCGCTGGTGGCTAAACTTCTGTTGAAACCATGTGGACCATCAAGTAGTATATGGGACCGTGAGGACGCATAGCACTGTGTCTGAAGGAGCATATAGCGTGTTACCTTTACAATTTGGTTTAGTCCAGGCTTCCGCTCCAGTGGTGAGTTTGCCAAATAACAACTATGACATGTTAATTGGCGTGGCATTTATGAGGAAATTTGGTGTTGTGATAGATATGGCAGAGTAAACTCTTACTATTTTAGGCCAACTGATCCCCATATATTTTTCCTCTTGTGGAATCCCAACGGATCCATTATTCTCTAGTCAAATCAATCTAGCGTACAGCGATGGAGTGATTCCTGTTTGTTATCAATGACTGATGCATCAGACCAGGGCCCTACCCAACCAGATTATGAGTACATATGGATCCCACTTTAGGCAGAGAGCACTTTGAGCCTACCGCCTGGACATCAGTGCATAGTAGGGACTGAGCTTGAAATCAATGTCCCAAAAGGGCTTTATGGAGAAATTATGGCACCTCACCAGCACTTGCAGCTTGAACTACATGTGGCTCCAGGGTTACTGCTTCCTGGGAAAGGGGAGGTGAAAGTGCTGCTAGCAAACTTACAGAAGGAGACAATAACGATCCAGTGGCACCAAGTGGTGGCTTACCTAATCTTAGTTCCTATAGAGGAAGTTCGCCATATTCATATTTTTGGCTCACGGGAGGATATTGGACTACGAGCAAGCTCAACAGTTGGCATATTGACCATGGTTCCACAGGAAGCGCTTACAGGATTACCGGTGAAACAGCAAGATAAGGCTATAGCATTATTTGAAAAATATCGAGATATATTCACACATGACATTCATGATTTGGGGTGCACTCATGGGATGGTACATGGGATAGATACGGGGTCCTACCCTCCCATTTGATCACGACCTATTAGTTGATCAAATGTGGCAGAAGAGGTTGTCTCTGATGAGGTGGAAAAACTAATCATGCAAGGGATGCTAGAGCCATAAAATAGTCCGTGAGCATCACCTGTGCTCATTGTAAAGAAAAAAGATGGCTCAAATCGAGTGTTTATTGACTATTTCAAACTCAATAACATAAAGAATAAGAATTCCTACCCTCTTCCATGAATTGATGATGCATTAGACCAATTGGTTGGGGAAAATTATTTTTCCGCCATGGATCTGATCCTGGGGTAATGGCAGATCGAATTGCCATCAGCAGAACAGGAAAAATGTGCTATCATCACTTTGAGAGGGTTATTCAGGCCAAATCACTTGCCACAAGGGTTATGCAACGCCCCGTCTACATTCCAGCATGCCATGGATATGATCTTAGGTGATGTAAAGCTTTTCTGTATCTTAGTTTACCTCAATGATATCAATGTGTTCTCACGGACGTTTACAGAAACATTGCACACTTGGAAAAAGTGTTTCAGCGCCTTGCTGCCACTAATATAAACATTAAGCCTCAGAAATTCCATTTCTTTAAAGAACAATTAGAATACCTCAGTTTTGTCATGGATTCCAATGGGCTTAAACATCTTGCTAAAGTGGATGTGATAAGAAAGATGACTCACCCAGGTAATAAGTGGGACATTCAAGTGTTTCAGGGGATGGTCAGGTACTAACAATGGTTTTTTCCCAATTTCAGTTGCATCATGACCCCACTTTTTGAGTTGCTAAAGAAAAACGCTTCTTTTGATTGGATGGAACAATGCCAGAATGCTTTCAATATGTTGCAACCTGTGTTAGTAAATCGCACCTATTTTGCAATATCCCAACTTTGACAAACAGTTCATAGTGCAAACAGATGCATTCCTCGCCACTATAGGGGCAGTATATTTCCCAGAAGTACGATGTTGGAGTAGAGCATCCTGTCATATTCTGTAGTCAAAGCTTGAACTGTCACAAACAAAACTACACCATGACCAAGCAGGAGTGTTTAGTGTTAATCTACGCTTACAAACAGTTTTTGGTATATTTAAATGGGATAAGATTCCAAGTAGTGACAGATCATACTTCCCTACGCTGGCTACAGAATCTGTGTGAACTGGAAGGACAGCTTGTACGTTGGGCTCTGAAGCTCCAAGCGTATGATTTTGAGATTATACACTGCCTGGGAGCAAAACATCAAAACGCGGACTGTCTTTCTTGCTGCCAAAAGTCAATATCATGGTGTATTTAGCTGACATAATGTACGAGAAGATGGTGGCAAACAAATACCAGGATGAGTTGCCGCAGGTGATCAAAGTATCAGACAGCACCAGGAGGATACTTTAATATGTGGGGAAGAACTATATAATCAGATCAGAGACTCAACACTGAGTTTTCTTAAAGCTTCAGCCAGACTATAATTATTATGGATGCTCATTGGGCTGTAGGTCATGGAGATTTACTTGAAATGCTGGAGTTTTTGCAACCCTGATACTACTGAGAGAGCATGCATTATGAAGTATTGAAGATAGTTGGTTGTTGCCATCAGTGTCAAGTGGAAAAGCCTTTCCACAAGAAGACCATGTACCAGCTGGTTAAACCCTGGTTTGCCTAGCACACCATTTCCATTGATGTAGTGTGAACTCCGCCGACTAGTATTAATTGATTCAAGTATATAATTGTTGTCGTCAATCATTTGACCTGATTGGTGGTGGCCAGGGCTATTAGCAACTGGGGCGCGGTAACCACTGCCAAGTTTATTATGGAGTGTGTTGTGCAGCAACATGGCTGCCCACAGTTCATTCTGACAGATAATGGAACCAACCAATTCACACACCCTGCCAATGTTAAATGAGTTGATGGTGTTCTGCAGGTGTTGGGATTTTTGCCCATATTCCCAGCCTTTTAGATTACCTGGTGTCACTAAGAAAAATTTCCCTAAAGTGAAGTGAATCAGAATTTGGTCGGCCTGAGTTTTGGAGGAACTACATTTGAGGGATTTTGGGATATTCGCCTAGTCAAATCCATCGAGGATCAATCCAGATGAATACTTAAGATCTCAATGGGTGGAGTAGCCAACAAAATAGGGCACTGATAGCGATTAACTATCAGATGTACCATTTGGAATTGGTCGGGTTTCATCACCACCTGTTTGGGAATGAGTAGTGAGTTGCAAGGCGAGTGATGCCGCCTGCAACTAGCAAATCGATTAGCAGTGATATAACCTTCTATTAATGGGTAAAAAGTCACATCACCTAAGCAGGTGGCTAGCCAATAATGGTTGGTTTGCTTGGATCGAGAAGAAAACATTAGGGAAACGTTTTCCAACTCTTTCTGTTTGAGGTCTTGAGGATATCCAATGATGAAATCCTAGCCAGGATGGGGAAGACCATCGCTGCTGAGACAGGGATGGGTGATTCAATGGCAATGGCTACCATTTCATCGAAGAGGTGTCAACTGAGGGTTAGACAGCCAAATCCCCCACTATATAATTCCCTAGGATTTACTATAATAAAAAACCCAGCATCTTGGAATAGATACAGATCTGCTCGACTTTCCCTTTGGTTTCTCCCATCCTGGGTTGATACAGGTGGTAAGGATTTAATCAGTCAGGAGGACCAAAATCATTGTATGTCAGAAAGCCAGAAGATAAAGAAAAACATTATCTAAAAAACCGGCTTTTAGATAACAAGTACTTTATAGTAATATTATCAATTTGGTGTATAAACAGACTAACAGCTTCTATTGTGATGTTCTATCTCAAGGATATTATTGCAGA
>JAKSZP010003572.1:0-19421 GCA_022478985.1 Massospora cicadina | reverse complement strand
AGCTTTAGTATGGGAACACCTTGCTAAAGCCATTGACAACTACAAGCAGTTCACAGATTGTAAGCGCCTTCCAGGTTATGATTTTTGTGGTGGGTTCCTACGTTATTCTTGATACCCATCACTTGTGAATTCAAACCCCTTCCCGCAAGTTAACCCAGTAAGCGCTTGGACCCCCATTTAGTGGAGGAGGTATTGGGTAATGGGGCGTTCCATCTGAGGCTTCCTGCGCATTGGAAGCAGCACCCAGTTTTCCATATTTCCCAGCTGTCACTCTTCAATGGTTTAATCCCACATGGAACTGGAGCCGATCATTGTTGATGATGGGGAAGAAGCTGAGCTAGAGGCTATTCTGGCATCCCAGAATTCGTGACGTTCCATCCAATATCTAGTGGCCTGGAAAGGGTATCTAGCCTACAATAATAGTTGGGTCAAGGCGCACGATTGCGCAAATTGTATGGACCTGGTCTAAGCTTTTTATATATCCCACCCTGAGGCTCCCTAACCCCCCCAAAAGTTGCACGATTATGGCTATCAAGTTACCCAAGGCACATAAGAATGTGGCTCTGGTGCAGTTTCTCAGTGGGGGTACTCTTCCTTTAGAAAAAGGAAAGGGTAATGTAAGTCCCAGGGAACGTCCTCTAACTATTAATTGGGCCTTTTTCCCATTCCTTAGTAAAAAGACACCAATGAGGATGGCGGTACCTCTCATTACTCAGGGCAATCTCACTCACATAGTAGACGAACAATGGGTAACAGCTCTTCCACTTCAGATCCCACCCCCAGTACCCACACTCACCTTGGCAGAACTGTTGCAGGGAATTAGTGAAATCTGCACTGAGATTGTTGAATTGAAATTGGTCGGATCTAATTTGAGTGGCAATCGGGCCAATGCCCAAATTTCAAATGGCTGGAAAGGCATGAAGACTGAGGTTTCAGCTGGAACGCCCAACAGTTCCAATTTGATCAATGTGCTGATAGAACTAATATTGGGCGCCATTGACAAGGGTTCAAAGCCCTCTGTTGGCAAATTGGGCATTGCGGCCAATGTGATGTCATTGACAAAACAAATGGTTCAGCGACCAAGCGCGGGCGGGTTGGGCGTCCCAAACCCATTCACAACCAAATGGACCCATCCCTATGTGGGGTGGCCTTGGGGGATTCCCATCGCTCATCAGGCCAAACGCCATTGTGTCAACCGTCAGAGATGTAGCCAAGCCCCAGTTTGGACTTTTGAGGTCAAACTGACAGCGACTCAGCCCACCACGAATTATGTGATGTCAGTTTTTAAGGAACAAACCCTCCCATTCCCAAACAATTCACTGGTTAGGTCAAAATTGTGGGACCCAATCCTGACTTGTCACTACCCCAATTGACCAATATCTAATCAGTTGCATAGCACTGAGAAAATTTTTTGGTCAATTTTCTTCCTTTTCCTTCAAATAAAATTTTATTAAAACTAAAATAAATTTTATTATTTCTTCCTACCGCATCTTTGATGACATTTTCCTGGTGGCCTGTCAGTCCATATACCGGATGGGCTCTACCAGTACTCTTGGTCACTATGGCCCCCTCCGTCATCAATTGGGCTCAGCGAGTCTGATATTTTTGGCTCTACAACCCCATGTTCACTAACTTCTGGCAGCAATACATGGGGATATTGTGGCCGTATGTCCACCAGTTGCAAGAGAGAATCCGTCTCCTTGCCACCCCAGTTGAAATGGCACCATATGCCGAGGATCTTATCAAGACTATCTCAGTGATTCCACCCCCTGCAGAAAGACCCCCTGGGTCAGGATTGGGTTCAGTGTGGCTTGTCATCGGGATCATTCTCACCATGTTGCTGCACCAACGCTTCGTTGTTTCCCAATACCTGGCTTCATATCAAGTCGTCCTGTTGGCAATGCCTCTGGCATCCTGGCTTGCTTTTTGGGTGCTTATGCATCCCGACTGGCAGGCAGGTCTAAACTTATTCTGCCATTTACATGAAAAATCCCATCTGGACCTAAAATTTCCTGTGCAGTGCACTGCAAACGACATACCTGAGTTCACTTTGAGAAATTAGATTCATCTACTTTGGATAATGAGAAACAGTGCAGATATGTGCTCTTTCAAGAAATTTGTCAACTTTGGCCAGTTTAATCTGAATGGAGCAATAAAAGTTTGGAATAATAATTTTAGACTTTAATTGCCACTTTGACTGGAATATCTGCAATGGAGTGGTCTGTCCGTCTCACCTGTGTGCAGGCCAAGCTCCGTTGCAGTGCAAAGAATCTATGGAAAAATAAGTGGAGCACATGTCACCTGCCATTATAATTTTCCTTATACTGCACACAAACACAATGCTTTTGTTGCCTTACCAGTGCTTTGAGGCGATTATACAACTCTGCCCACTTGCAACCCCAAGCTGGGCTGTAGCCTGCAGCAGGGACAATAGACTCCAGGTGATCCACTTCAAAGAGCGTTTCATAATGACCATTGAGGCAGCTGGAGAGTGATGCAATGAGAAGTGGCGTGTCCGGAAGATGGTGTTTACTTTGAAGGTTGACTAGGTAATAAGTGGGTCCGCACAGAATGGTGTGGTGAATTCCAGTGCCAAAGTTTTGGTGTCCACCCATGAGAAAACTTGGGCGACATGATATCAGATGGTTGAAGCTTGCACCACTTTGGCGCCTGTGCCGCTGGGTGTGACAAAGAGAAGGAATTAAAACCAACATGTGGTCAGAGAAATCAATTTTTGTTGTAATAAAGTGTGCAACCTGAAACCAAAAATTCAACGTGGAAAGAATAAGGTCAATGTGGGACATAAGCCTCAGAAGACTGTTGTGCACATGGGGACGGGAAATGTTGTGGGAGCAGCGGTGCATGTTTAGGCAGGGTATCAAACAGCCCCAAAGTGGCTTTTAGAATTTGAAGTTCTATGTACCCCTGTGGGGGGCAGGTGTAGAAGGCCATTGTTCAGTGGCTGGGTTGGCCCAGCAGTTCATGTTGCCCACCACAAACAGGTTAGGAGGAGTGGGAGGGAAGTAATGGCTGAGAGGACTTTCCAGCGAGCCTTTGCACAGGTCAGGGCATAAATATTAGCAATAGTGTGCATTTCGTTGTCGCACAAAAAGGACACTACAAGTACATGGCCATCAAATTAAGAATGATTAAAAAAAATTAAAAATTACAGGTCACAAATATAAGCACCCCACAGTGCAACAACCAAAAGGAAAGGGAAAGGAGGCGTATGGTTGCCCATGTTTCCTCAACACCGTTTGGAAGTGGGTTTCCTGAGTGGCCAGAATGTCCACAGGTAAATTATTTTAAAAAATTCAGTTTCCTAGCTCAGGATGGTGAGGCCTTGAGTCCAGCGATGTTCATGGGCCCTATTGTGAAGGCTCAACTCATCACATCTTAGGTGCTATGGGAAAGGCCCCCTTGGCCTTCCTTTGCCACATTCTCAGTAGCAGCGGCAGCTTTAGACCGCAAGTCATACCTACTTGCACTTTGAGTTAATTCTTTGCAGAGGGCTTAGGCTTAGTTTTTTTGGCGTTTGTTAATTTGGTCCAAATTTTCTTATTGCTGTGTGCCTGAAGTGCATCATCAGAGGTTGACAGGGATTCATGAGAGAAATGGGTGTTAGAATCAGTTTTGATCAAGGCTTGGTAAGTTTGCTCAGGTAAATCTGACTCACCCATTGGTATATCAGGTTAGTTGTCCCAATCTATTGGTGAATGGATTCACAAGCTGCTTCAACTGTGGATGACTTGATATCCTCCTGGGTCTGGGCAGGCGGAGTCATGGATGCGGCTGTGGCCACTGCCTTGGCTGCTGCTCTGCAGGCCTGCTTGGCCTTCTTGCGCTCTTGTGGGGACACAAGCTTGACCCAAATGTAACACCCTTGAGCGTCCCATGGTAAGGTGGCATCAGGGTCTATAGCCAGTTCATAAAGGGTGTCTGCACTACCCATTGCATCAAGGAGGATCTCATTTTGTGTGATACCCTCCTTGGCATGGCATGTGTGGGCCTTGTGACCAAAAGTGTGACAAAAGGTTAAGATAGGGCGCGCTATCTACTATGACGTGGAACAGGTAGGATTCCTGCCCGTCAATGAACACAAATGCGGTGTGGGGGATTTGGGTCAAGTCTTCTGCCATGACTGCAGATGTGGTGATCACATCAATTGCTTTGACCATGCACAGGTCTGGCATGAGCGTAAAGCATTGCATTTTAGAGGAGTGAATCTCCTCATAGCTTTTAAGCCCATCCTTGAGGTGAAGCTCCAGAAATGTGCACTTTATCATTTTTGGGGAGAAAGTCAAAGGTTACAAAAATTTGGTTTGACTTGGTCCATCAAGGGTGCTTCATCTCAACCACCTGTTGACCATCCAGGAGGTCTACCACCACATGCACCTGTCAGCTTCTTCCACTGCTTGTTTTTTTTTAAACTTGAGATCCAACCAACCATGTTCATGGAATGTGGTGAAACATATACTGCTTTTGGAAAATTGTTGGAAATTTGGTTGACCACATTATCCATCTCACTTGCTGATTAGAATTTCAAAGATTGTTAAAAGCAATCTACTATTAAGCAATGGTTGTCAACTAAATTGTTAGTCAAAGATAACTAAAGGATATAATATGACACTTGGTTTCAGTCATACTTTGTCATGGATCATCCCCAACTAAATTGTTAGTTTGTAATTAACCAAAGAATATAATACAATGATTGGTTTTTATTAATGTTTCATTGGGCATCATCCCTGACAATGTTATTTAGGAAAATAATGAGTCTTTGGTTGCTTATAGTCAGATTGCCATAGTGGATCGTTCAAACATTGGATCTGAACAATTAAGGTCGTTTAAAATAAGTTACTGAAGCGTTTTAACGTTTGTTTTGGCGGTACCTAGTAGTCATAATCAGGTAACATGGCCCCAGTCCATCTGTGTATGGTTCCTCACATGAGGGGATGGTTGCCAATATGTGAGGGTAAAATGCTGAGGACTAACTAAAACGAAGGCATTTACCATCATAGGAAGTTAATCCTAAGGGTTTGAAGTATCAGGAGATCAATAAGTTGATTTTTCAGAGAATTATCAGAAAACCTTTCCGCCTTCTGCCTAGACAAATCCCTAGCATTCTTTAATAAAAAACAGAATCTAACAGCAATATAGTTTTGATTTACTTCTAAATTGAATATTGAAGGGAAAAGTCCCTAGTTGTTTTTCTCAAGTTACAGTTACCAGAGTGGATTCATTGCCATCTATTAGAAGTCTCAAAATACTAGTTGTCATCATACAACTAGAGTTTTATTATTATTATTTAACAACCAACCTGTGCAGTAAGCTACCCAAAATTCTGCACTTGGTGATCACTACAGGGGCGTAGCTGAGTCTTGCTGTATAATACCACCATGACCTTTATTCAGGGTAAAATTCACCGGCTATGGAAGGAGCTGGAGAGTGTGAATCATACCACTCTAATGTCAGCAGCTCAGACCAATCTATCCAGAACAGAAAATTATGTTACTAAGGTGGAAGAAGATTTTAACCTTGTCACTGAGGCAATAATGAGTTATTCAGGAAAATTTCTGATTTAGAACATAAATATTTAAAAGTGGAGAAGAATCTGTTCCTGTTAAAAGTAGCATTTCAACCTGGGCTTTGAAAAATCAGCTATTACTGGAGAAAATTGGTCAGCTCCAGAAACAAGTACAAGAATTGGAAAACATCAATGTACTTGAATTCATGTACAAACTGAGATCGGGGACCAGGACCTATACAAAGATGAAAGCAATATAGGAAGCATTCAGCCTACATGAAATATGCCAAGTGCCTATGCTGCCATTTTGGTGATGACCCTGACAACAAACCAACTGGTTCTAGAATGGCTAGCCGCGTTGCTCGTCCTGCAACAGAACCTGTGGAAACTGAGGAATTTCAGCCCACCCTAAATTGCCACCCTTTCATCAGGATAATGCCCAGATTTTTTCAGATTATTTTGAAATGACCATGTTTGGTTGCAGTGGTTGCTAAAAATCTGTTACCATTATCAATTGTTCAGATACCACTTGTTTAAACTTAGTATTACCCCATCTGCAAGGGAAAATTGGTCATATAATAAGGCGAAAATTGTGATTATGAAGGAATTTAGTAGCCCTGAACGAATGGCTAATTGAAAGCAAGAGTTAATGGGAATAAAATATCAAAAAAGATGAAAACTTAGGAGAATTTGCTGACATTTTTATGAAGATAACAAATCCTGACAGGTGCTAATAACCTGAGTGATTTAAATGCTCACATTGCCATGAAGGCAGCAACCCTACCTTATCAAGATTTCACCAATCCATGTCATCAACCCTCACCAATAATAACACTAATTCTCAAAATGGTGGAGCATTTGAAAAAATTGGCCTACATTTTTGATGCAAAAAAAGAAGTGTAAAACAACAACAGCCTTTTAATAAAATTTGGCAAAAAGACCTGAGCCCAAAAAGGATTTCCCCAATCAAAATGGGGGGAAAACCTGACAATCCAAAATGACCTAGTAATGCACCACGCATCACTTGTAACAGATGTGGAAGTACTGGACATTATGCTGCCCAGTGCTTGACTAAGAAATCAATGAATCAAGTGAACTTTATTCAGGAAAACAATACCTATGAGGAGACAGGAAATGGCCCTGCGTTCTAGATGAGAAATGATCTAGATCTGCCAATTGCCCAGTTCCTCCAAACAAGCTTAATGAAATTGATACATCAAATCTGAATGTAGATGAACCTGTTTTTAATTCTCGCCCAGCAGAGCACAGGTCCAAATATCCATGCAATAACTTGATCAAAAGGCAAATGGAATCAATCCTAAAAATTATATCAGAAGTTTCTTGACCCTATGCCTACCAACTGTTGGAAAAGGCCTGAAATGCTGACAATAAAGACAGATTGTTAAAAACGAAGTTAAAAAGACGTTAAAGTTTTAATTTCTATTGCTACCATTATGGATTCATTTCCTGATATATCAACCCAAATTATTTACACTCTGGATTTGGCAACCAATGCCGCTATACATTCAGTAAACAATATTTCCCACTACTCTGTGTGTACTTATGCTGACATTTTGGTTAAGTGAGTATAAGTAAGGTCTATTATCAATAGTGGTGCACCAATAAATATTGTGTCTACCAAATTTGTAAAACGTCTAAAGATTTCGCCAGATATAGCACATCGAAAGCAGTATGGTACATCCAGGCCCAACCCTACTGCTTTGTGTGGGGTTTATAGTGCCTTACCCCTTCATTTTAATTCTCTAGTTGTGTCTGAGCCAGCAATCTTTTTACCTAATCAAAATTATAATATTCTTATTGGAACTGAATTCATGCGGAAATATGGAGAAAGTGGGACTTTGAGGCGAATACTCTGACAATCTTAAGCCAGATGCAATTGATCTATCATCAAAAAGGCGATGCCCCCCTCAATCAGAAAAATAATTTTATAAATGTGATGTATAAGGATGGCATCATTCCTTTTGGTTATAAACTAGTTGAGAAAAAGATCCAGTCTTTACCAAGACATGTTAACAAAAACCAAGAAATTCCAATCTGAGCAAAAAAGGAACTAATCATAATGCCTGGAATGCAGACAGTGGTCAATACTGGACTGACGCTGAAAATTTCTGAGCAATTATATGTTAAAATCGAGGCTCCCTGACAAAGATTGAGAAATGAACCTTGGGTAGCTCCAGGAATCCTAATTCCTGGTCATGGGGAAATTCATATTCTATTAGCTAACCTGGGAAAAACGCTAATTAAAATTAAACAGAATCAAGTAGTTGCGTTTGCCCAGTTAATCCCTATAACAGAGCTCCATTCCTTCCATGAATTTGGGGATTTAAATGAAATGGGATTACCTGATTTGGCTGAATGCATTCATACGTTAATTACTCAGGAACAATTACCAGGATAACCAAAGATCAGAAAAATGAAGTATTGGATTTATTAAAGTGATTTTGAACAATTTTTGCACAAAATGACCATAATCTAGGATGTTCAGAAATGTAGTCCATCAAATTGACACTGGAAAAGCTGCCCGATTAAAATGAGACTTATTCAAAGGTCCCAAGCAGCTGATGCAGTAGTTACCAAAGAAATAGAAAAGTTGTTAGAGCATGGTTTGCTTGTGCCTTTATCCATCCCATGGGCTAGTCCAATTTAATTGTCAAAAAGAAGGATGGGTAAATTCAGTTTATAATTGGCTATCACCATCTTAATAAAATCACAAAAAAAGCTCTTACCCCTTGCCGCAAATTGATGATGCATTGGACAGTTAGGAGGGGCTAAATTCTTTTCAGTGATGGACCTTTCTCAGGGTATTGGAAGATTAATATGTCACATGAGGACCAGGAGAATTGTGCCATAATAATAGCACAAGGGCTTTACCAACCTACACGGATGCCTCAAGGCTTGTGTAATGCCTCTGCAACTTTTCAATGGGCTATGTATACTATCTTAAGTGACCTCAAATTTTCCTGTGTTCTAGTCTATCTAGATGATATCAACATATTTAGTCAAACATTTAATGAGCACTTACAGCACTTAGAGGAAGTATTCAAGAAATTAGCTGCTGCCAATCTTAAAATCAAGCCCCAAAAGTGACACTTCTTTAAGGAGCAGTTATAATATTTGGACTTCGTTATAAATGTGGAAGGATTATAGCCTCAAAAACAAAAAATCGATGCTATTGAGAGGATCTTGTTGCCAAAAAGAGTTTTGATATCCAAGTATTTTTAGGAATGGTTGGTTAGAATCAATGTTTTAATAAGGACTTTGCAAAAATAATCAGATCCATTATTCCATCTGCTTAAAGATCCAAAAAAGGGGTTTGAATGGAATGAGATGGCCCAAGGAGCGTTTGACAAATTATGTCAATACTTGATGACAATCCTTATACTCAAATTATCTAAATTTGATCAACCTTTTGTTGTACAATGAGATGCATTGCTCACGGCGATAGGTGTCATACTTAGTCAAGTGGATGGACAAGATATATAGCGCCCAGTAGCATATGTCAGCTGTACTTTAACAAAGGCTGAAAGGAATTATACAGTCACTGAGCACAAACGTCTTGCAGTTATCTAAATTGCAAGTAATTTCGTGTTTATATTCATGGGACACATTTTAAGGTTGTAACCAATCATACATTTCTCCATTAGTTGCATAACTTAAAAGGACCTGAAGGGAGACTAGCTTGATGGGCCTTGAAATTGCAGGCGTATGATTATGACATCAAACATCGTTCCAAGGACAAAAACCAAAATGATTATGCATTATCCTGACTACTGACAATTCTTGCAGTATAAGATTGTGCTGATGACCTATTTGAACGAATGGTTAACGGAGAGTTGGAGGATGAGACACTTGAAGTTCAAACAGCGTTAAAAAAGCCATTAATGGAACAGAACAAAAAAAGGACAGTTATTAAAATTAGTGAATGACAAAAGGCTTCTTTTCCTGTAATTATCCAAACAAATAGAAACAGTTTGTGCCGCTCACAAAGTTGTAGGCCATGGTGGCCTTAAGAAAACTCTAGAGCATATTTGCCAATATTAATATTGGGAATTGTTAAACTATTATACAGCAGATTTCCTTTCCTATTGTACAGAGTGTCAGCTCCACAAGCCACACAAAAATGTGGCTGGGTATTAATTAGTGTGACCAGGCTTTGCCTGGCATACAGTATCAATTGATGTCATGGGGCCTCCAAGTACAAGTACTGAAGGAATACAATATTCATAGTTGCAATTGATCACCTGACCCAATGGGTTAAAACTAAGGCTATGGTTTGGGTCAATGCAATGAATACTGCCAAGTTTATTCTGGATCAAGTGATATATCAGCATGGGTGTCCCCGAGTTATCCTAAATGAGAATGGAACGAATTTTACCTCTTTTGTCATACACCAATTAAATGAACTGATAGGGATCAAAGGGGTCATATCAGTCCCATATCAGCTATAGACTAATGTACTAGTTGAGAGAGTGAACTCTACTTTAGCTGCTATTTTTACAAATGCTGGTTTCAGGAAAAACGTCTACTTGGGCTTCATACTTGTTCAGTGACATTTGCCTATAATGTCAGATATCATTCCTCAACTGGAAAAACACCCTTTGGATTGCTGTATGAAGAAATCCGCCTTACCACCAGTTCTATACTCAGCATTGGAAAAAACTTTGGGGATGAGTTTGGACCAATATATAAATCAATAAGTTATTATGATTGATTTACAAATCCAAGCATTCTCCAAAACCCAGAAGAAAAGGATCCAGGCAAAAATGTATGATTGATAAAAAATGACACCCATAAAAAGATTCAAAATTAAGGATAATGTGTCATATTGTGATATGCATGGATTCAGCCGTAGAAATAAGCTGGATGCCTTATGGATAGGCCCCTTTGAAGTAATTTTAAATTGGCAACAGATGCCTATACAATCAAAAATATCCTCAATAGTCATATGTAAACTAATTTCATAGCAAGTATTTAAAAAATTGGCACTAAAAAATATATATATTTATATATAAGAAAAAGAAAAAGAAAAAGAATGATAAAAGATAAAAAAATACAAAAAG
The DNA here is from genome assembly GCA_022478985.1 of Massospora cicadina. NCBI lineage: Eukaryota > Fungi > Entomophthoromycota > Entomophthoromycetes > Entomophthorales > Entomophthoraceae > Massospora > Massospora cicadina. The sequence continues at coordinate 8,816 of JAKSZP010003572.1, read as the reverse complement.
AAAAACATATAAAAAGAAAAAAAACAGAAAAACATAAAAAATGAATAATGAAAAACTATAACCCAATTTTTAATTTATCACACTTAAAATTGTCGGGTGTTATATACTCTCTCTCTGCTTGGCATAACTTTCCAAGCAAACTAATTTTGGTAAATTGAAAGCAAACACTTAATCACTCACTGAAGTCTTGCTCCAATGTCATCAGATCCCCCGCCAACTGACCCAGCGTGGGGAAGTGGTGAAACTCCCTCCACCATTTTCTGTCTGACAGGAAACTGCACTCAGACTGACTCACCCAGTCAATCCAAACCCTTGGGACAATTCATTACTCCCAAGGATCTCGATGCCCATCTCACCTGAACCCAAGTGGTGCCCCACTGCCCCCTGGTGCTCCCCCATAGCAACATACATTTTGGCCTTAGGGTCAAATATGGGAAATTCTTCCCCTATGATGACCAAGCCATTATCAAAATGGCCTAGGCTGTGATGACACTAGCCTGTTTAATTGACTCCCATCCCTATAAGGGGTACTTTAATCTTGGCTTCCCCTGTGAAGCCAATGCAGCTATTGTGGCAATGGTGCCATTAATTTTCAACAATATTCCCCTCCCAACAACTCAGACCCAGCTCCCAACGGACACCACCTTGGTGGTCCAGTTCCATGGATTTGCCCACCCACCTCCCCCCCAAAGTGCTCTACCAGGAGCTGATGGAAGGTTTGGAAGCCTATGGCTCCAACCCCATCTTACAATTTGTGGTCCCAATTGGGGCCACACGCCTCGCTGGGCCTTGGACATATGCCATGATCAGCCCTGAATTTACAAAAATTTATTTGGCAATTCCCCCTCATGCTACCATCCCATCTGCCCTCGACCATCAATTCTGGGCCCGCGTTGAGGGCGGATGGACGATTTGTCCATCCTGTTTTGAGTTAGACCACTCAAAACATAAATGCCCATACTCAGAAACTTTCACCGATGCCAAAAGTTTGCCCGAAGCCCACCAATCTGACACCCACCCCGCGCCAACTTTGACATGGGGTACAATCCTACCTTCCCCTCCTCCAGAGCCTATTGCTGCAGCTGCACCTACAGCCACCAATCAGCACCCACCCTGCCCCAATGCCACAAATAATTCATCCAACCAAACATCATATTGGATCCCAGTTTGATCCCATGCATCTGCAAATGAATCAAACAAACCTCAACTGTACGCTGATTCCCAATCCAATTCAACCAAAATTCATGGGAATTATTGGATGAAATTGACGAATCAGGTAACATCATTGAAGAACCAACGCTGAAACTCAAGCGGCTCTATAACGCAGATTGGGATGCAAAATTCCTACCTCAAAAATATGTCCCACAACCTAATGCCAAACCGTTCTACAGCGACCACCAGCTTGCAGTAGAAGCAGCTGCCACACCAGATTGCCATCCACTTCACAAAGCTGCTGCCAAATCTGTGGCTGCACTCACAGGAGGAATTCCACCTCCTGTCATCCCCATAAATCTTACTGCACAAAGTAAGATCAACATGAAAACTTTACACAAAAATGTCACTGAAGCCATCCAGAACGTGGAAACAGTAGCACGGAATCCAAAAGCAAAAATAACCCAAACTAACATTGCCATGTTCATAAAATTTCAAGACACCCACCTCAAAGCTGAAGATGCTTTGGGCAAATACATCGTTAGTATAATGATGGCTGGCAACTATTCGAAAGTTCCAGTCATCAAGGATATCAAACCCCATGCCACCTTTGCCCCCACACCCTTACTATCTGCCTTAACATGCACCCCTACTATGGAATGAGATGGATGCGGCCAAAGACAAGCCCCCCAATCCCCCTCCCCTTCCACCATGGAGGGATAGCAGTATCTGCTACCCACTGGTTGGATATTTTGTTAGGTACAATTCAATCAATCCATCTAATTTGGGCGTTTCATTTGAATTATTATTTTTTATTATGATTTTAGTTTTAGTTTGGTAATGTCTGTCCCCTGGTCAGCTTACCTTGGTTAAATAAAAATTGTCAGGTGTTTTTCCCTTCTTCATCAGCAAGGCCAGCTCAGTTTGTAACTGGGTTTGCTAAAAATAGCCTAAATGCGCTAGAAACAAAGGATATCCGCTTTAATCATAAATGGAGAGCCCAACCTGGGGAAGTACAGGTTTTCAAGGCTATGATTAGCAATAATACCCAAGTAGACCTGGTATGACATGAGGCCATAGGACCGCACTCAACAGAGGTGGCAGCAAGCAGGGGACTGCTGAACTAATGAGTTAGATAAGTCTGGAAGATAAACTTTAAACTAGGCTTGTTAGTTAAGTCTTGAGAAGAAGCAATTGCTACTGAAAAACTATATCGTTGGGTAATCTGGTCAAGCAGGGGGATGTGTTAGAAATTCAGTTGATCACATTATCCATCTCATCTGATGATTAGAATTTGAAAGATTGTTAAAAGCTATCTATTGTTTGGCAATGGTTGAAGACTAAATTGTTAAATAGAATTAATTAAAGGACATAATCCAACAATTGGTTTCAATTTATGTTTCATTAAAATCCTCAAATAAATTGTTAGTTGTAATCAACCAAAGGATATAATACAATAAATGGTTTTGATTAACTTTTTGTCAGGCATCATCCCGAACAATCTTAATTAGGCAATTTGATGAGGGTTTGATTGCTAATAGTCAGATTACCATAGTAGATCGTTCAAACAGTGGATCTGAACAATTAAGGTCGTTTAAAATAAGTTACTGAAGCGTTTTAACGTTTGTTTTGGCGGTAGCTAGTAGTCATAATCAAGTAACATGGCCCCCAGTCCATCTGTGTATGGTTCCTAACATGAGGGGATGGTTGCCAATATGTGAGGGTAAAATGCTGAGGACTAACTAAAACGAAGGCATTTACCATCATAGGAAGTTAATCCTAAAGGGTTTGAAGTATCAGGAGATCAATCAGTTGATTTTTCAGATAATTATCAGAAAACCTTTCCGCCTTCTGCCTATACAAATCCCTAGCATTCTTTAATAAAAAAACAGAATTCAACAGCAATCTAGTTTTAGATTTAATTCTAAATTAAAGATTGAAGGGAAAAAACCTAGTTGTTTTTTTTCAAGTTACAATTACTAGAGTGGATTCATTGCCATCTATTTTGAAGACTCAACCTACTAGTTGTCATACAACTAGTGTTTTGATATTATATACAAACAACCTGTGCATTAAACTACACAAATGTTACAGAAATGGTTGTGCATATCTTAACAGAACTTTTCCCAAAGCACCGTTTAATTGATATCAAGGAAAACTTGAACTGCGTGCTCTAATGATGACAGGGGCTGGGAATGCAAAGTGTTGATGAACTGGTTACATCTTTCTGGCCAGGTCAAAATCTCTGGGGGAAATACTACCACCAGTTTTTTACTTTTATTTAGGCCGCCGGTGTCACTGGGGCATTTACAAATTTTGGATGGTGTGGAGCCCAATATTGTGCCTCTATTTTACTCGCCCAACTTCAACCTGACATTGGGGCACACTAATCTCATAAAGAAATTACCAAACTTACCTAGTCTTTAATCAAATTTGTTGCAATTAGTGATTGCAATGAGAGAGAAGAGTTCAGTGGAGAAAATAGACTTTCTTATAAAATAGCCAAAAGTGAGATCAAGCAGAAAAGTGAATCACATATTGTCCCTCTAAGGATTATCAGTCCCTTGGAGCAATTCAATATAATATAAATTATAAAGTAAAATAGAAGTTGAACTTGTCATTTATTTGGAATAAAGTGACCCTTATATGTGGCCAATTGTAATTTTACTTAAATCATTAATATAAAACATCTGATCATAATAGGATATCTGATGATATCAGCACCTCAAAGATCAGAGCTGATTTATTTTCTAGACTGAATGATAATAATTATTATAATAGATATTATAGAATATTAGATGTCAGGCCTAATTACCTGAAACTTGGCCTAAGGGCTGTCATGAGTTTGACCCCAAGATAAGGCTTAGCCAATTAGGGGTGAAATCACAACAATAGGGGAATAAAAAACGATTCAAAATAAATTCAAAATCACGCTACTTAAAGCCATGGGAGGAATGGCACAAAATTTTTTTGTCTTTTATGTTAATAATAAAGAAACTTCTGTTTAAAAAGCCATCTGGCAGAATGAAAATAATTTGCACCAATCATAAGGTCATCAGTCATGGTGCCTCAAGAAAACATAGAGCACATTCGCCAATACTACTATCAGGAATCTTTATACTATAATTTTGTAGATAGGCCCTCCTGTTATGTAATGTGCAAACTCCATAAGCCATCAAAAATTTGGCTATACTAGTTGGTTTGACCAGGGTTTTCATGGAATAAAGTTTCCATAGATGTTATAGGACTCTTAAGATCAAGTATTAGAGGAATGTAATACATTATTGTTGCAATAGAACCTTAAAATAGGGGTTGAAACAAAATATATCACTCAAATCAATGCTATGAGTATCATAAAGTTTATTCTGGATCTAGTTGAAAATGGAATGGCTGCCCTCAGGAAAACTTGAGAAAGAATTAAACAAATGTCACTTCCTATTCATACTCCAATTGAACAAAATGGGAGGGATCAAAGGAGATGTGTCAGTCCCATATTGGTCAGAGACATCTGAATGGGTGAAAGAGTAATTGCTACCTTAGATTCTATACTATGTAATATGATTGCAAGGTAAACTTCTGTTTGGGCTTCAAACCTAAGTTCAGTGATGTTTGCTGATAATATCAGCTATCACCAGCATCAGTGAAAAACCCTTTGAATTACTCTATGGAAGAAAAGCAGCTCAACCACCAAATTTTATACTCTACTAAGAATTAACATGTAAGAGAATCCAGATTAGTGCTAAAATCAGACATCCAACATTATGGTCAATTTACAATATAAAGTGGTTTACAATTCTTTAGAAAAGAATTTAGGACAAGAAGTACAATGACAAAAATGACTAGCCATTAAAGATTTCAAAATTGGAGGTTAAGTATCCAAATGTGATACCTGCAGTTTTGGTCCTCAAATTTAAGTTGAATGCCTTATGGATTGATCCATTTGAGTCATTTTAAAAATTTTCAAAAGATGCCATTAAATCTGAAATTATCTCTTATGGTTGTATTTTTAACAGATTTATAGTAAATTTTAAATATTAGCATTATAGGAAAAAAGAAAAAAGAAAAAAATATATAATAAGAAAAAATTTAAAATAAATAAAAAAATATAAAAAAATGAAATAGAAAATAGAAAATAAACTCAAACTTAAAATTAAAATTATTGTTTAAGATATTAAAAACTGAAATTAAAAACCAAGGAAAATAAAAAATAAGAAAGAAGAATAGCTAAATAAATTATTTATAATCCTCTGTTGGGGTTTTAGAATGCCCACATCATCAAGCTTAATTGATTGTATTATCTGTTTTATCTGCTGAGGTGATTTACCTTAAGTAAAACCCACAGCAGATGAAGGAGTTATCATTTTATATAGTAATTGGTTTTGCTTTTTATCCCTTTGGGAGGTTTATTATTTCATTAGAATTAAATTTATTTAAATTTACTGATGTTCCATTAGGGAGGATTCACAATAATAATTACAAGGCGTATAAAATTGATTTTAAATTAACAATTAAATTATCTTTATGAATCAATTTGAGCTTGTTGCAGATTAATAAGGGTTTATTGGACTTGCTGGGAGTTGAAAAAGCTTTAGTTATCAGCATTTTGCAGATTAACTTAATAGGAAACATGACCTTCTGTTAGTATATAAAAGGTCCATTACCTAAGCAGGTTGCTAGCTTTATAAGGATAATCCGCTGAGGTTGAGTGAAGGTGTTGGGACACATCATTCAGATACTCAACCCAGGAGGGGTCTTATTCTAGTCAGAAGTGAAATCTCACTAGATGGATGAAGTAATCATTGTCTTTGGAAGACTCATGAGGGCTAAATTAATAGCAACGGCTGCTGTTCTTATTGGGGCATCAATATAAGAGGTAGGTCTCAGTCTCTTAAATATTTTCCTTTATTTTTTATTTAACATAGTAAACTCTGATGAAGTGAAAAAAAAGATAAATTTCTTTACCAACGTGGGGGAATCAGGCGGTGGGATAGGGCCAGAGGGCCCTCCCAACCACTCCTGAGGCGCTACGGGCACCTCAGTGTCAATAGGGACGCTAAACATTGCGGGAGCCAGGGCTCATATGTCCCAAGCCAAAAAGCTGGAATTCCTGTGAAAACCTCTTATAGACATCTTGGCCATCCAAGAAACCCACTGTCTACAAGGGGAAGAAGAATCCTGGTCAATCAGGGTCGCACCATCACAATCAGTATGGACATCTCACTTTGGGGTGATTGTCCAAAACAACAAAAAATTTGGAATTACAAATTCATCATCACACTTGCATGGTTGAGTCCTGGTATCAATAATCACATGCCAAGAGGAAATAATTTTAATAGCATGTATCTATGCACCATGCACTGCAACTGAGAGAAATCAATTTTTTGAAAACATTTCTACTCTCACCCTCCCACCAGATATCATCATGTTAAGCGATTTCAACTGCTGGGATAACCCCAATACAGATCAATGGCCTAATCCCAGGGGATACCCACCTGGACACATTGAATATCGCACAATGAAGGCATCTCTTGGCTTACAGGATGCTCTTCCCCCCAGTTCACCACTCCTTCCCCACATGACGAGGCCCAACATATGCAAGGGAGCGCTCATATCAATGAGTTGCATTGACCACATCCTCATCCCACAATTCCACCGCTCAAGAATCTCCAAATTTATAACAAAAAAGATCAATTTTTCTGACCACCGATTAGTTACAGTGCAGTTAGTGCCAACCAAATCCCACACACAGATGTCGCCTTAGAGAAAGCTTCACCCAGAAAATATAAAATTGCTAAGTTATCTGACTGGGTCAAAAACAAGGCTACAAATCCAGAATTTACAGCCCTATTCACTTTGGATCCCATTGGAACATGGGAAAATTTCAAAAAGGACTTAATCAACAAACCTGACATATTGCATCACGCAAGTACACCGCGGACACGGCCACAATCAAGTGTACCTTGGTGGAACTAGACCACCTGGAAATAAATACTCCAAGATCTGGCTATAGCCCTAACTGGGGATGCAAATGGGCAGAAATTTCTGCCTGACTTAACAATCTCATCTTTGAACACCAACACAGAATCAAAGTATTGAACAAAGGTAAGTTCATAAAGGAAGGCGAAACCTGTTCAACATACTTTTTCCACCAATTCCACTCCTGCGGAAACCAGCCTGTGTGCACACAGGTCCATAAGACCAACGGCACCGCGGCAACTGACCCTGAGGAGGTCAAGGCGGAAGTACACCATTATTACACCAAATTTTATTATGAAATGCCAACAGATTCAAAAAATTAAAGAATTTATTCAAACTGCTGAGATACAAAGTACACCACCAAATTACAATATACTATCCCTTATTACTTGGGAGGAGCTTTGGGAAACAATTTGTGGTGCACCATGGAGGAAATGCCTAGGGCTGATGGGATACCCTACGAATTTACAAAAAATATTTTCAACAAATAGCCCCCCTAGTATTGGCGTCTATGAACCAGAGCTTGTTGGAAACATGCCTATTACCAGGATGTCATGAATCCTACGTTAAAACCTTGTATAAAAAGTGTGACAAGTTGGACCTGGCCAACTGGTGCCCAATTGCACTCTCCAATACTGACAAAAATTCTAACAAAAATTTTAGCAGCCAGATTAGGTGCAATTGCTTCTGACGTCCTAACACCCAACCAGTTTAGGTTTATACCAGGGCGTTTAATCTGGAACAACATTCACCCTGTTGCAAAAATTTGCCAATCCAAAGCAACTGGTGCCCTGGTCTTCTTGGATCAGGAAAAGGCGTATGACCGTGTTAGCTGGCCATACCTAAAAGAATGTTTCATGCCTTCAAACTCCCACCAAGATTCATAAAATGGGCGATGCTCTTAACAGAATCTGCAACCATGGCTGTATGTGGCCCTGGATTCCTAACAAACAAGATTAAACCACACAGAGGGCTCAAACAAGGGGATACCCTCAGCCCACTGCTATACAATTTCAGCTTTGACCCACTCCTCCAAGTAACTGACTCACGTCTCATGGGGAAACTGCACAAGGACAACCAACAGTCAAGATACTGGCCTTTGCGGATGACTGCGTAGCAGGTATAGCAAATAATGAAAATGCCCAACAGCTGGAATGCACTCTAGAGGAATAAACCAAGGTGAGCAATGCATCGCTCAACAAAAGAAAGACAGAAATCATCCTATTAGGAAAATAGATAAACAATTGGGCCACAACATCTGAACTTCATACCAACACACGAAGGAAAAACCCAATCATTTTATCCTTTGCAACACCTCCCACCACCACTCCTGTCTGACACCTTGGAATCTGGCTATATCAGGGGGATATGCTAATGAGACAATGGAAAGTAACCTGTTACAATGGGTATCTAAGCGCGTCGCCTCCCTCAAAGGAAATATCCCAGGATTAACAGGACGAGTTACAGTTGCTAGCTCGCTCATCACCCCAATACTATGATACCTGGCCCACACGATCGCCTTCTCACCTACCTTTATAAATTCACTCCGCGCGTTTATTCCAGGGCTGGCTGTGGTCTGGCTCTCACCCTCCTATACAGATGGAAACACTATTTGGCCCACGCTCAAGCGGAGGCATGGGACTTATAGATTTCGAAAGCCATGCCAACACATCCTAGGTACATGGATA
>JAKSZP010003571.1:0-19484 GCA_022478985.1 Massospora cicadina | reverse complement strand
TCATTCCTTGCAGTAAGGGATGGGAGGCATATCTCTGAACTAGCTGGGTAGCCTTTGCTACCTGGTATACCAAACAGTGAAGAATATATCAGTTTAGGGGTGGTGTGAGCTACCTCATCCGCAGTCAGCCCACTTCAGTGGTGCTTAGATTTGCATAGCCCCAGTGCAGCGGGGGCAGTACCCCAGGTTTTATCCCGCAAAGTTGCCTGCACTGGGTGCCCTAATGGGCACACAAAAACTCAAAATCTTCTAGGTGACATCGCTGGAGCTACAAGCAACTAATCATTGTATAGCCTTTGAAGGGCCCACCTTTTAATTATTTATAACCCATCCAACCCTAACCAAAGCCTAAACTATGAATCTGGATTGAATAGGTTGAGATATCGATCATTGTGGATACCACTCAAGAAGGAAATTTCTCACCTAGCGTTAGATTAGATCCTAGATTAACATCAGGGGTCAACGGTTCAGAGAGTGAGAAACATGAGGATATTAGAAATTCTCATACTTAAACTTATAGCCATGGATAAACTTCAAGTGACCCTTGGAATACCAAGCGTTGCAATACAAATTTTTGGTAACTAAGCTAACAGTTTGGGTTATAATAATCATCGATAGTCAAGGCTAAAATAATCTGACCCCTATGAAAATTGATAATTTGACTAATGCACCTGATCTGGAACAAATCATTGCTAGTTTTCATGATTTTTTACAAAATACAATCTGCCTGGATAAAAATAATGCCATTGACCCCCATTCTACCCACTCTCCTCATTTTACTTATTCATCCCATTCTTGTTTGCCATAAAGATCGAAGCGTCTCCAAGACAAATATTAAACCTCGAAACCTAAACACTTGTAGTAATTCATGGTTACCTTGAATTACTATAGCTCCCAAACTTCTATAATAAAAAAAGTTCCATCACAAGTTCTGTCCTAGTTGAGGTTAAGTAGTTTTACTTCTCCGTTCAGTTCTTGCTGAAAATTCTTGGTGTCTATAATACCAAGGGTTAGATCTAGAGGCATGAAATTGGACTTCAGTTGGGCTCTATCCTGTCTAAAGAGCGTAACCATCAACTTAACCAGCTCCTAACCATCAAGCTACAGAAGCGCTACCACCATTGTAAAGCTTATGGCACTGGTTCCATTTAGTGTCAAAACCTGTCAACTCAACTGTGGAGTTTGTAAATTCCAGTACTTTTGGCACAGATCCATACTCTAGCGATCAACAGTACGGGATTAGCAAAATCTATATTGCAAAAGGGGCTGCGTATGATCCATTAATTCAAAGGCATCGTATACTTAAACGTATGATCTTATAGTGAATTCGAAAGTATCACTTAGGTATTTGGCGTTCATAAAAATGATAACCTATACTTAGTTTCGTTCTTCAGGCTAATATTCCAATTGAACATTCTTATGATATCCTCTTGCGGTTGGATATTTTTTGCATGCTTCTAGGTTAAAAGAGTCAATCTATAAATCCCTTCTTGCCCGTTGCTCTATTTTAAAAGTCTAGGTTCTACTGATCACAGAAGCTTGTATTACCACTCCGCTACTCATAAACTATTTTTAAACCCTTGACCTAAAGAGTAGAATTGCTTTATGGATTTAGATTTACTTTAATTAGAGCTAGTTAAACCACTTTTACATTAAAGCCCCATTGTGCGATTGGTATCTACAATATCAATACTTTAGAAACCAGTCAAGGTAATAACAGGTATCATTCGAATCGTTCTAAACTTCAGCTTTATAAACTCTTCATCTTAAGGTACCCCTTCGCAACAAAGATATGTTTCAAAAGATATCATTAATTAGTCTAAACCAGAAGCGGCATCTTTTTGACTTGAAGGGATGGTCAGCTCGGCATTAAGAAACTCAAACCAATCGACATCCACGTGTCTCTCGAGGAATAACCGCTTTTGATTCTCGAAGGTGCCGTTATCGATGGTGGCCCTTATCGAATCGAAGAAGTTAAGATAGACCTGTAGATTATGGCTAAAACGTAAGAAGATGGTAGATAAACCAGCATACCACATGAGTAGAGTTTTGGCAAGCATTTCATGGGTATTTAAAAGATGGACAACATACGCCCTAGAGAATTCGTTGCTACAGGAGTAACACGAACAACGTTTAGATATTGGCGTAAGGTCATCTTGAAAAACGGAGCTGTGATTTGAAGTTGGCCTATTCAGATTGATCATGGCAACAGAATTGGTATGGTATTCTCCTGAGAGTTCAAATGTTAAGGCATAACCATGCTCCGCTGCAAGGTACGGATATCTGGATTGATTGTTTTTATCATAACTCATAAATAAAAGCTAAAAGCTAGCAACATAAAGCCCAAACAAAAGGTATAAGTATGAAATGCTTACGTGGAATCAAAAACATCAACCCCATTTTCAACTGCCAAGAGAACTTCCCCTGAAGAGGTTAAAGGATCAATATCATCGAATGTATCCTACTTACGTGGCGTAATAAATTCCCAAGAGAACACGGGTTTGGGACTCGCCAAAAGTTCCGGTTGCAAAACGTCGATACTTTGTCGCAATTGGTCTAATTTTTCTTCTTCCTCGCCATGAAGATTTGCAACCAAATACCCGGAAATTTTGTCGCCCAACCCAAGAGCCAACTTCGCCGATTGAACCCTTAAATCGGCATACGGGCCCCCAACAACTGCGCTTATCAGACTGGTCCCTGATACAGAGGGCGCAAGTGTGCATACTTCGGTCCAGTTGTAAGTTTTTTCGAGAGATTTTACAACCCGAGGCCGGCTTGGGAGTTCTAGTTTACTTTCAGGTGGGCTTAGTGCACCAGTTTTGGAAACCTTGGTTGCGACATTAGGCATGCAGTCATACAAACACACCGCGATATCCATTTTAAATGATGCTACTTTTTCAGCGTAAGCACCTGCCGTAACTTTTAAAAGCCCTTGAGCTGTTGCGAGGGTAGCAAACGCCCAGCCCGTTTTCCAAGGTTTGATAGCTTCAGGCTTGTAGTAGTATCGCGAGGCTGGATCGTGAACGTCCATTAACGTCAGCTGGCTCTAAAACTGTTATTAGTATTTAAAGAAAAGGTTTATATAGAATTTTAAATTAGATTTAAAGGTTTAAAAGGCCTGTGTTTAAGCAAAGCTAAATTAGCGGTGGAAAACTAAAAAGTAAAAAGATGAGAGTATCCATCTAGAGCATATTTCAATTATTATTTATCTGTAAAGCAAGTAAATCTTTTTTTGAATCTAAAGTCAAAAATAAATAAATCAAAAGGCTCAAGTATAGGTTTTCGATAAAGAAAAAGGTGTTCGCAGATATAAAATACACCGTCTAGTCAAAACTGAAATGCCTTTACAAAATTTTACCTCGGTACCAGTGAATTCTGAAAAGGAATAAGGAAGATCCTTATACCCCGGAAGGTTGATAGATTGATCAATAGAAGTATGATGGATCCCAGGACAGGTTTCAATTTCACTTGGCTCCTTTTTGAATTTTTTGGTCTCCAGCTCAACGCCTTCCTTTGATACCATAGAACTATTGCTAGAGTTCTTAAGAGGCTGATAAGAGCTATTGGATAGAGTTGAAGCCACATCGGGCAAGAGATGAGGGATAAGGTTAGCCGCCTGACAATAATAAAGGCAAGCGGGGGTGAGCATGTGTGTACCGGTTCTAACCTTCTTATTTGTCAAGCCTTCGGTTGTAGATTCAGAACTACGGGGGCTCACTTCTAAGCAACCTAACCGATACCGAATACCTCGAGCTTCACTAGTTTCTTGCTTCAACTCATTCACCACACCTTTGAATACTTCTTGCGTCTTATCGCCTGAGGTGGGATCTAGGACCTGCGATGGGTTTATATTGATTCTGGTTTTAAATTTGGGAGTAATGATTTTGAAATTCATCAAGTTTTAACCATAAAAAATAATCTCCAGTTTTGTCCGTTTACTAAATCATGGATTTTTGTCCTCACAAAATTTTTAATTTTCTTAGTGTTACATTTAGACCGCTGTTTGGGTATGCAAAAATGCAATCTGCGACATCCATACTTCAACCGTATTGGTCAAGTAGCAAAAGATAGTTACAGAACTACGAATTCTGAGGGGATACCCAAGTGGTAGAGTAGGGACCTCTACCCGCTGCCTCCCCGAGTTCGATTCCGGTACTGGAACTTTGGGTAGGGGACAATTAGGACTGTGTTGGCGTTGCGCACCAATGCCCCGAACCGAGATAGCGAATAGCAAAGGCAGTCCATGGAGTTCCTGGCCTATCATACGCCACGCATGGAGGTTTTCCAGATTTTATCCTTTCCCATTCATCCGATTTCCCTTAATCGTTGCGGTATCGTCCCCAGGTCGGCCCACCTTGAATAAAATATTAGAACTACGAATTCTGAATGATTCTGCATTCCACCAATTTATGGGCACATGAAATAATTCATATTCCCAAAATTTTCCCATCTTTCCTACCACCATAATCAGTGTCATGATTTCACTATTTTTGACTATATGAAATATTAATATTTTCAAAATTGTTTTTAGGATTTAATGCTTCACATAATTTTATATTTTTACTTTATCTCTATTCCCCCCAGATACCCAGATCTGGCTTTATTCCCTTTCCTCTCTAACCACCTGCACACACTTGGACTGGATGGCATACAACTCAAACGTTCCCAGGGGGTGGAAGGCAAGTCGTTAGGGTGTATGGCTATCAACTTGAAGGTTGTGGGTTCAATTTCCACCCTTTGCACATCAATTGGGATGCCAGCCAAAGGAAGCTATTGGCAGTAGGTCTAAAAACATGAAAACCTTACCCATGATGTAACCAGAAAAATCCAAGTCCCAATCCCAAGGTAGGAAACTTTCTTAGACGGAGTTAACCCTGCTCAAGTTTCATGTCAATGCTTTCTTTCTTTCTAACTTTTGGTAATGTCCACCCCCCGGTTGGCTTGCCTCAAATAGATAAACAACTCAAATATTCCCAATACACCTAGCACCAAAGGTTGCTAAGTTTCCTAGGATACCAAAGCTTCACAACAAAGTAGTGATCCTGTATTACATGGACCACAATCTATGGATGCATAGTTTACCTTTGCATTCATTCATCTGTACGCAACAAATACTTTATGACCACCAACCTATCATAGATTGGTATGAAGCTTATAACACTTGGGGATAGTTATGAGGTAATCCTATAACAGTGGTTGAGGGATGTCCCCAGTCTCATGACAGGAGCTGCAGAGCAATGTCATAAGGGTGACTTGCCCTTTAACTCATGGACAGATTGAGAGTTGAGTGCTCAACCAATTCAGAATATAACTGTGCAATCATAAGTAAATTCCATAAAATCTAATTTTATAATGTCTCTTCTGTTAAAAATATGTTGCTTGTTTTAAAGACCTAGTCAGCATATGGAAGCAAGTCATACACTGTCACTATGAACAATATGGTTGACAGCTCTTGGATAAATTTATTGATGACTTAAAAACCATATCTCAACTTGATACTATTACCACAACCTTCCCACCTTATTCAGGCCATTTTCACCCATCAAAATTATGCTCAGTTAATTGCATATTTCCAAACAGAATAATCTATGTATCTACATCAATGAATCCCCCCCTTGGGTTGGGACCATCTAGTACTAAAAAAAATAATCTATGTATCTGAAAAAAGTCTATGGCAACCCAATCATTGAGGAGTTAAAATTATAATATCAAATTTAGACCAATATTACCAAACTCTAAATTCTCAGGTCAGACCAGCACTCTCACAACAAAGTGTAATACTATCCCTGTTGGTTAAGTTAAAGCCCCACAAAACAGTAGACAGTGGTTGAACTATAATCTTTTTGATTCACATGTGACACCATAAATATCAATGTTACTGTTGCTGTAACAGGAAAAACAAAAGGGCCCCACTCAGTGTGGTACCATACCAATTGACCTAATGAATAGCCACCTCAATCTATAGGATTTATCAGATGGTGAACTGCCCACCCAAACATGACAATGTAAGATGACACCAAAGAAATAAATCCCAAAATCTCATCCAAGCTAATGATACATCCAAGCCCCAACAGGTTAAGGTTGTCAAGAGAGTGTCTGTAACTCTCTCGTTCCCAGCAAAGTGATGTGGGATGCAAACCCACATTGCCAGGGAACTAGCTGTTAGAAGAATGGGTAGGAAGGCACCTCAAGCAGTGCTAGTGCAAAGGGTACCCCAGGCAAGGGTGTAAAGCACAACATATTATCATGGTTGAATGACCTTATAGTGGGAACAGATGCTAAAAACAAGGCTGGGTGACAGGAGGCCCAGAAGGTGAAGCTTCAGGCTCTTCCTGACCTGAAACACACCTTAGATCAACGCTGGGTGCAAGCCAAGCATACCCAGGTTGATACTAATGGGGTGCAAAATTCCCAGCCCCTTGATCGCAGCCCAGGCACTAAAACAAACAATCTATGTTATGAACAAATATGGTTCAATTTGCTTGGTTGGAGAGCAAGGGTTCGAGTCCCGCTCTAGCTATGAAATTTTAAGCTCAGGTAAAATACAGCTTCAATCGATTACTTGAGTGAAGGCACTCTCAGTGTATTTTACTAAAATGGATGGAAGCATCTGTTTATCGGAGCGTCAAGGCTTGGGTGCATTTCTGCAGAACCCAAATTTCCCTGACACATTTTAAATATGTTTTGCAACCAACATTCCTTGTTGGTTGCTTTCTTTAATAGATTAAACCATTATTTTACATTTTTTTACAATGGTTCCTTGGGCGAACATGGTGGTGGACCTCTTCAGGATAGTCTCTAACTATGTGGGCCACTACCTACTATCCCAATTTACACAAATTCCAGGCACTTTCTTGGGCTGTTTAGGTCCCCTCCAGACCAAGACACCCAAGTGTACTCACTCTAAGTTACCCTTGACTATGGACACCCTGTTGGTGTCTACTCAAGTTAGGAGGTTTCTTACTTACCTGTTCTCATATGTGGTGCTTTACACCCACACCTGGGTTACTGCCTGCTCAAGCACCATTCTAGGTTCCTCATTCCCTATTCTCTTAACACCTAGTTCCCTAGTAATGTGGGTTCGCGCTCCACATCACTTTGCTGGGAACAAGAGAGTTACAGACACGCTCTTGACATTAGTCAACCAACCCTTATATTATATGAGCATAAAAATTATCTGTGTGGGACTTCCAATATTAGGAAATTGGGTGTTCTGGCCATTTATCACTGCCACAATGGTGCTCACCACAGTTTTCTCATTAGGTTTTGTATCAATATGTCTCAGCATTATTTTTGCAACTACCAAGTGGGAAGTGTCCACCCTTCTTGCTTGCACCTGATGGTCTTGGACTTTTTGTGATCATCTTCTCAAAACCCTTTTGGGTAGTTTCCCCACCCAACCCAGAAGGGGCTAGGTAATTGGGCATTTATTGGATTGAACCATATAAATACTGGAACCAAAAAGTTGCGCGCGCTTCTTAAAATGAAGAAATCTTATCCTTCTAATCTTAGACTCCTTCTAAATTTGGAACTGTACAGGGGTCTAGCCCCAAGAAGGAAGTAAAGGTCTCAGATGATTCCGCCATGATGATGTCACCCATGGTCATCCCTATAAATAGTGCTTCCACAACTAGTGATTTTTCCTTGAAATGTGAGATGCTTCCCACTGATTTTCTCCCCATCTCAGCGGAAATAAGGAACATCAAAGGGTCTGAACCTGAATTTAACAAAAAAAGGATTCCATTATCATTTTTTTCCCCCAACACATTTCTGAGGTGCATGCTGAGGCATCAGCTCAGGGCTTGGGGGTGATGGCCCTGGATAAACGAGGCGCTCCAAACCTTTGGAATGAGGGGGGGTTTATTTGAGCCAGAAAATGCATTTTATAACGTGAGCAATTTATCCCAAAATTAACCTTTTATTTGCTCATATGGTCTGGATGAGGACTCCATTTCAGTCTACCAGATTACTCTTGAGAACCCTCGTTTGACCCCTACCATGATTAGGGGTTCTCAGGAAGTGGAAAAGGAACTTTTTCATAAATATAAAAGATGTATATGCACCTGCAGAAGGTGTGGTGGGATATGTGGCCTCAGTAGTAAGAATGGCCCACTATCCCTCCCCCTTCTATGATTCCAAAACATACCCTGATGGCTTGTTCAAGCCGGAGAAAGAATTTTCTGGTGAATTTTTGGCGTTTTCTGCATTGAATAAATCCCATTATGGATACTTCTTGTTGACTGCTACTCTTACATCCTCTTATGGAAAGTTCAGCACAACTATTTTGGTGAATACTGGTGCCTCAAATAATTTTATTGACCAAAACCTTGCTGACTACCTTGAGTTGAGTTACTCACCAGGTGGTATGGTTAGAGGTGGGGCTTCTCAAGGTATCCCCACACTGAACATCAGAGAGTCAGTCAATTTTCAAGAAGGTTCTTATCTATTGTCTGAGCAGTTTCAAGCTATCAGAAACCTCTTGTTTCCCATCATTTTGGGTATTGAGTGGTGGCGGAAGTTTGACGTCAAAAATAATTTGAAAGAAAACACTTTATCCTTGTTTTTAACAAATGGTCACCAGCTGATTGTTCCTCTGTCTGAGGATAACATCCAAGGCAAATTACCCCATTGGCATAATGTTCCCAGTTCATATCTTGCCCCTTTGCTGAAGCCCACTGTGAGACTTTCCTTACCTTCCTGTTTGGAGGAGTCGGCATCTTCTTTTGATGCAGCTTCAGCTAGTACGCTACCAGAACATTCCGAGTTTGATTGTGAGTTTAAACTTACTGTGGATCTGGTACATATTTCTTCCCCCATATACCCATTGACTGTCTGGGAGGAAGAGGCATTAGATGTATGGGTGAAGGAGCAGTTGGCCAAAGGTGCCATCTTTCAGCGTACCTCCCCTGTTTGCTCCCCACTGCTCTTTGTGGAGAAGGCTGATGGAACTTTATTCCCATGTGTCAATTATGGAAACTTAAACAATGTGACTGTACCCAACCTCCATCCCATCCCTTTAGATTCTCAGATTGCGCGCTATGTGGAGAAGGCGAAGGTCTTCTCCAAGCTGGACTGACTCAATGCGTTCAATCAAATCTGGATAAAGAAGGGCCAGGAGTGGTTAACTGCATTCTGTACCAGAAAAGGAATTTGTCAGTTCCAGGTTATGCCCTTTGGGCTTAAGAATGCCCCTGCCATCTTTCAACGCCGCATTGATGCTGCGTTGGGAGACTTGTTGGGGGTATGTGCGGTTGCCTACATGGATGACATTCTGGTGTTTTCCCCTGATCATGAGTCACATGCAGTACACCTTCACAAGTAGTGGAGAGATTGAGGGCCTCTTGCCTTACCCTCAAGATTAGTAAATGCGAATTCTTCAGGTCCCAGGTTACTTTTATGGGCAACGTCATCTTTGACCAGGGCCATATTATAACTCCAGACAAGGAGAAGGCTATTCGTGAGTGGCCTACCCCCACCTCTGTCAAGGAACTGAGGAGCTTTTTGGAACGTGTACGTTCCTCAAGAAGTTCACACCCAATCTCTCTGAGGTGGCAGCTCCCTTATAAGGCTGGTGGGGCCAAGGTGCTTCAGTGGTCCCCCATTTTGAGGATGCGTTCCAAACGGTGAAGTGCACCTTGTTATCCACATCTATCCTTAGCCATGTTGATCCTTCAAAGGAGTTCATTGTGTCCTCAGATGCTTCCAACTTCGCCATTATAGCTGCCCTGTTACAGGTGGGTGAAGATGGGTCTGAGCATCCCATGGGATATTTTTCTAGGAAAATGTCTCTGCATGAGTTAAACTACGCCGTATATGACAAGGAGTTATTAGCAGTGGTGGAGGCGCTGATTTATTGGCGTCACCACTTACCTGGTTCTTCCCAACCATTCCGGGTACACACTGACCACCAAGCCCTGTTGTACTACCGTGCTCCACATGTTCTAACACCACGTCAGACCCATTGGCATGAGACCCATGTACTATTTACATTTTCCTATGAGTTCACCAAGGGCAAGCGAGAATGGGTTGGCGGATGTTTTGAGCGGCAACCCTGCTTTGGCTCCCAATCCAAAGGAGGTAGAGATTCACAACACTCAGTTGATGATTCCACCAAGTATGATTCTGCCTCAACTATCTAAGTCCACGGTACATACGCCAGCGCTCATGCCTTTAAAAAATGCAGCAGAATATAGCATGTTTAGGAAGTTAGTTCTTTCTCAGCTGTTATCAGCTGAATATGCTGTTGTTCTCGCTAAGAGTTCCCTGAATCAGGAGGACTTATCCAGGGGTTATCACGTGAAGGATGAGATGGTGTGGTTTGAGGGGCGCCTATGGGTTCCTGCTGGACCACTGCATCTGAAGATCATCTAGGACCATCATGATGGAATCACCATAGGTCATCCTGGAAAAAGCAAAAACCTTGGAGTTGATATGACGCACTTACAATTGGAAGGGCTTGCCTGTTCAGGTGGACCAGTAATGTGAAGAGTGCCTGATCTGCAATCAAATGAAACCCAATTGGCAACCTTTAGCAGGGTTTCTGGTACCAGTCCAAAGGCTGAAGGACCCTGGACGTCCCTATCAGTGAATTTCATTGTGGAGTTACCCGCTTCGAATGTGTATGATGCAATCATGGTGGTGGTGGACCGATTTACAAAGTTCTCCCACTTTATTCCTTGCAGAACAACTATAACTGCCGCTGAAATGGCCAGGCTCTTCATCGCCCATGTTTTGCGCTTCATGGGGTTCCTCAAGAAATCATTAGTGACTGGGGACCCCAGTTCACCTCCATCTTTTGGGAAGAGTTGTGTAAGACTCTTCAGATCTGCCCCTGACGTTCAACTGCCTATCACCCCAATCAGATGGGCAGACTGAGCGAGGAACCAGTGCTTGGAGCAATTTCTGCGTTGTTACACCACCGCAGACCATTCAGATGGGTTCCTCACCTTCCTATGGCCCAGTTTAGCTACAACAACACTTTGCATCCATCAATCAGTTGTTCACCCTTTTTGCTAACCATGGCTTTAACCCTGCTTTTAACATGGAGCCCAGCTGTGGCTCCAAAGTGGAAGCAGTGCCGGACTTTGCTAAGACTCTCTCAAGAGGGTCCATCAGGGGTGTCCACAAGTTTGGAGGCGGCTATGCTGTTTTATAAGGAGAATGCCAATGGAAAGCGGAGAGGGTCCAGCATACAAGGAAGGGGATCTCGTGATGCTTGATGCTCGCAACATCCCTATCAAGCAGCCATGCAAAAAGCTGGGTCCAAAGAGGATTGGTCCTTACCGTGTATTTAGAAAAGGTGGGTCATGCCTCATACCAGTTGGATCTTCCCTCCGCGTTTCAGATTCTCTCTATCTTTCATGAAAGCAAGTTGATATTGTTTGAGGGCCCTCCTCCTGTGACTCCTGAGGCTTATCTTGTGGATGGGGCGCCGAAATGGGAAGTGGAGGAAATTGTAGTCTCCCGCTGGGTTAAGCGACGCCTTGAGTACCTGGTATCTTGGAAAGGGTTTGACACGCCAGAGAACAGTTGGGTGCCAGCATGGGATTGTGTGCCCAAGACCTAATTGAATCTTTCCATAATAGTTTTCCTGAGGCTGCAGGATCTCAGCCTAAGCCAGCCGTTGCTGCTATGAAGTTGCCACCAGCACATAAGAACTTCTCCTTAGCAAACGCCCCTGGAGGGGGGGGTGGAGCAAGAAGGAGGAGAGGGTAATGTCATGGTTGAATGACCTTATATTGGGAACAGATGCTAAAAACAAGGCTGGGCGACAGGAGGCCCAAAAGTGAAGCTTCAGGCTCTTCCTGACCTGAAACACACCTTAGATCAACGCTGGGTGCAAGCCAAGCATGCTCAGGTTGATACTAATGGGGCACAAAACGCTCAGCCTCTGATCGCAGCCCAGGCACTAAAACAAACAATTTATGTTATGAACAAGGTTGGTTCAATTTGCTTGGTTGGAGAGCAAGGGTTTGAGTCCCGCTCTAGCTATGAAATTCTAAGCTCAGATAAAATATGACTTCAATCAATTACTCGAGTGAAGGCACTCTCAGTGTATTTTACTAAAATGGATGGAAGCATCTGTTTATTGAGCGTCAAGGCTTGGGTGCATTTCTGCAGAACCCAAATTTCCCTGACACATTTTAAATATGTTTTTGCGACCAACATTCCTTGTTGGTTGACTTCCATGATTAATTTAGCCATTATTTTACATTTTTTTACAATGGTTCCTTGGGCAAACATGGTGGTGGACCTCTTCAGGATGGTCTCCAACTATGTGGGCCACTACCTATTATCCCAATTTACACGAATTCCAGGCACTTTCTTGGGCCGTTTAGGTCCCCTCCAGACTAAGACACCCAAGTCTACTCACTCTAAGTTACCCTCGACTATGGACACACTGTTGGTGTCTACTCAAGTTAGGAGGTTTCTTACTTACCTGTTCTCATATGTGGTGCTTTACACCCTCACCTGGGTTACTGCCTGATCAAGCACCATTCTAGGTTCCTCATTCCCCATTCTCATAACAGCTAGTTTTTTAGCAATGTGGGTTCGCGCTCCACATCACTTTGTTGGGAACAAGAGAGTTACAGACGCCCTCTTGACACATATAGTACCAGGTAAGTAAAAAATATCACAGCTTGAGTGGACCCCAGAGGGGAGTCCATAATCAAGTGTAACTTGGCGCCAGTAGACTTGGGTGCCTCGATCTGGAGGGGACCTGGGCGGCCAAGGAGCACCTGGGATTTGGGTAAATTGTGATAAGAGGTAGTGGCCCACATAGTTGGAGACCTCCAAAGAGGTTACCACCAAGTTCGCCTAAGGAACCATTAAAAAACATAAAATAACATGTAAATTTATTTTAAGAAAGTCGACCAATGAGGAATGTTGGTCACAAAAAACATATTTAAAGCGGGCTGAGGAACTTAAGATTCTCGGAAGTGCGCCCAAGCCTTGACGCTCCAATAAACAGATGCTTCCATCCACTTTTGTAAAATACATCAAAAGTGCCTTCACTTGAGTAATTGATTGAATCTTTATTTTACCCAAACTTAAAATTTCACAACTTGAACGGGATTCAAACCATTGCTCTCCAATTAACTGAATTGAACCATCTTCATTTGTAACGTAAATTGTTCATTTCAGTGCCTGGGCCAAGATAAGAGGCTGGGCGTTTTGCACCCCATTAGTATCAACCTGGGCATGCTTGGCTTGCACCCAGCGTTGATCTAAGGTTTGTTTCAGGTCAGGAAGAGCCTGAAGTTTCACCTTCTGGGCTTCCTGTCGCCCAGCCTTATCTTTAGCATCAGTTCCCACTATTAAGTCATCCAACCATGACATTACCCTCTCCTCCTTCTTGGGCTCCACCCCTCCAGGGGCGTTTGCTAAGGAGAAGTTCTTATGTGCTGGTGGAAACTTCATAGCAGCAATGGCCGTCTTAGGCTGAGATCCTGCAGCCTCAGGGAAACGATTATGGAATGATTTAATCAGGTCTTGGGCATGTACACAATCCCATGCTGGCACCCAACTGTTCTCTGGCGTGTCAAACCCTTTCCAAGATACCAGGTACTCAAGGCGTCGCTTAACCCAGCGGGAGACTACAATTTCCTCCACTTCCCATTTCGGCGCCCCATCCACAAGATAAGCCTCAGGAGTCACAGGAGGAGGGCCCTCAAACAATATCAACTTGCTTTCATGAAAGATAGAGAGAATCTGAAACGCGGAGGGAAGATCCAACTGGTATGAGGCATGACCCACCTTTCTAAATACACGGTAAGGACCAATCCTCTTTGGACCCAGCTTTTGCATGGCTGCTTGATAGGGATGTTGCGAGCATCAAGCATCACGAGATCCCCTTCCTTGTATGCTGGACCCTCTCAGCGCTTTCCATTGGCATTCTTATAAAACAGCATAGCCGCCTCCAAACTTGTGGACACCCCCCGATGGACCCTCTTGAGAGTCTTAGCAAAGTCCGGCACTGCTTCCACTTTGGAGCCACAGCTGGGCTCCATGTTAAAAGCAGGGTTAAAGCCATGGTTAGCAAAAAAAGGGTGAACAACTGATTGATGGATGTAAAGTGTTGTTGTAGCTAAACTGGGCCATAGGAAGGTGAGGAACCCTTATCTGAATGGTCTGCGGTGGTGTAACAACGCAGAAAATTGCTCCAAGCACTGGTTCACTTCGCTCAGTCTGCCCATCTGATTGGGGGTGATAGGCAGTTGAACGTCAGGGGCAGATCTGAAGAGTCTTACACAACTCTTCCCAAAGATGGAGGTGAACTGGGGTCCCCAGTCACTAATGATTTCTTGAGGAACCCCATGAAGCGCAAAAACATGGGCGATGAAGAGCCTGGCCATTTCAGCGGCAGTTATAGTTGTTCTGCAAGGAATAAAAGTGGGAGAACTTTGTAAATCGGTCCACCACCACCATGATTGCATCATACACATTCGAAACGGGTAACTCCACAATGAAATTCACTGATAGGGACGTCCAGGGTCCTTCAGCCTTTGACTGGTACCAGAAACCCTGCTAAAGGTTGCTGATTGGGTTTCATTTGATTGCAGATCAGGCACTCTTTCGCAGTACCGCCACCTGAACAGGCAAGCCCTTCCAATTGTAAGTGCGTCATATCAACTCCAAGGTTTTTTGCTTTTCCAGGATGACCTATGGTGATTCCATCATGATGGTCCTAGATGATCTTCAGATGCAGTGGTCCAGCAGGAACCCATAGGCGCCAAAACCACACCATCTCATCCTTCACGTGATAACCCCTGGATAAGTCCTCCTGATTCAGGGGAACTCTTAGCGAGAACAACAGCATATTCAGCTGATAACAGCTGAGAAAGAACTAACTTCCTAAACATGCTATATTCTGCTGCATTTTTTAAAGGCATGAGCGCTGGCGTATGTACCGTGGACTTAGAAAGTTGAGGCAGAATCATACTTGGTGGAATCATCAACTGAGTGTTGTGAATCTACCTCCCTTGGATTGGGAGCCAAAGCAGGGTTGCGGCTCAAAGCATCCGCCAAACCATTCTCCTTGCCCTTGGTGAACTCATAGGAAAATGTAAATAGTACATGGGTCTCATGCCAATGGGTCTGACGTGGTGTTAGAACATGTGGAGCATGGTAGTACAACAGGGCTTGGTGGTCAGTGCGTACCCAGAATGGTTGAGGGAGCCATGTAAGTGGTGACGCCAATAAATCAGCGCCTCCACCACTGCTAATAACTCCTTGTCATAAATGGCGTATTTAACTCATGGCAAAGGCATTTTCCTAGAAATATATCCCATGGGATGCTCATACCCATCTTCACCCACCTGTAACAGGGCAGCTGCAATGGCAAAGTTGGAAGCATCTGAGGATACAATGAACTCCTTTGCAGGGTCAACATGGCGAAGGATGGATGTGGATAATAAGGTGCACTTCACCACTTGGAAAGCATCCTCCAAAATGGGGGACCACTGAAGCGCCTTGGCACCGCTGGCCTTATATAGGGGAGCTGCCACCTCAGAGAGATTGGGTGTGAACTTTTTGAGGAATGTACACGTCCCCAAAAATCTCCTCAATTCCTTGACTGAGGTGGGGTAGTCCACTCACGAATAGCCTTCTCCTTGTCTGGAGTTATAATATGGCCCTGATCAAAAACGACGTTGCCCAAAAAGTACCTGGGACTTGAAGAATTCGCATTTACTAATCTTGAGGGTAAGGCAAGCCCCTCAATCTCTCCACTACTTGTTGAAGGTGTACTGTATGTGACTCATGATTGGGAAAACACCAGAATGTCATCCATGTAGGCAACCGCACATACCCCAACAAGTCTCCCAACGCTGCATCAATGCGGCGTTGAAAGATGGCAGGGCATTCTTAAGCCCAAAGGGCATAACCCAGAGCTGAAAATTCCTTTTCTGGTGCAGAATGCAGTTAACCACTCCTGGCCCTTCTTTATCTGGATTTGATTGAATGCATTGAGGCAGTCCAACTTGGAGAAAACTTTTGCTTTCTCCACATAGCGCGCAATCTGAGAATCTAAAGGGATGGGATGGAGGTTGGGTACAGTCACATTGTTTAAATTTCCATAATCAACACATGGACATAAAGTTCCATCAGCCTTCTCCACAAAGAGAAGTGAGGAGCAAACAGAAGAGGTATGCTGAAAGATGGCACCTTTGGCCAATTGCTTCTTCACCCATACATCTAAAACCTCTTCCTCCTGGACAGTCAATGGGTATATGGGGGAAGAAATATGTACCAGATCCACAGTAAGTTTAAATTCACAATTAAACTCGGAATGTTTTGGTAGCGTACTAGCTGAAGCTGCATAAAAAGAAGATGCCAACTCCTCCAAACAGGAAGGTAAGGAAATTCCCACGGTGGGCTTCAGCAAAGGGGCAAGATACGGACTGGGAACATTGGACCAATGGGGCAATTTGCCTTGGGCGTTATCCTCAGACAAAGGAACAATCAACTGGTGACCATTTGTCAAAGACAAAATAAAGTGTTTTAAATAAGTTCTGACGTCAAACTTCCGCCACCACTCAATACCCAAAATGATGGGAAACAAGAGGTTTCTGATAGCTTGAAACTGCTCAGACAATAGATAAGAACCTACCTGGAAATTGACTGACTCCATGACGTTCAGTGTGGGGATTCCTTGAGAAGCCCCACCTCTAACCATATCACCTGGATAGTAACTCAACTCAAGGTAGTCAGCAAGGTTTTGGTCAATAAAATTATTTGAGGCACCAGTATTCACCAAAATAGTTGTGCTGAACTTTCCATAAGAGGATGTAAGAGTAGCATTCAACAAGAAGTATCCATAATGGGATTTATTCAACGCAGAAAACGCCACCAATTCACCAGAAAATTCTTCCTCCGGCTTGAACAAGCCATCAGGGTATGTTTTGGAATCATAGAAGGGGAGGGATAGTGGGCCACTCTTACTACTGAGGCCACATATCCCACCACACCCTCTGCAGGTGCATATACATCTTTATATTTATGATGAAGTTCCTTTTCAACTTCCTGAGAACCCCTAATCATGGTAGGGGTCAAACAAGGGTTCTCAGGAGTAATCTAATATACTGAAATGGAGTCCTCATCCAGACCATATGAGTATATAAACAGCTCATTCTGGGATAAATTGCTCTCATTATAAATCCTGTTTTCCAGTTCTAACAAACCCACACTCATTCTGAGGGTTTGGTGTGCATCGCTATACAGGGCCATCACCCCAAGCCAAGAGCAGATGCCTCGACATGCACCTCAGAAACGTGTTGGGGAGAAAAAAAATAATGGAATCCTTTTTTTGTTAAATTTAGGTTTAGACCCTCTGATGTTCCCAATTTCCGCTGAGACAGGGAGGAAATCAGTGGGAAGCATCTCACGCTTCAAGGAAATATCACTAGTTGAGGACGCGATATTTATAGGGATGACCATGGGTGACATCATTGTGGCAGAATCATCTTAAACCTTTACTTCATTCTTGGGGCTAGACCCCTGTACAGTTTTGAATTTAGAAGAAGTAGAAGGATTATAAGGATAAGATTCCCTCATTTTGAGAGAGGCGTGCAACTTTTTGGCTTCCATATTTATATGATTTGATCTGATGATGACCAAATTACCTAGCCCCTTCTGGGTTGGGGTGGGGAAACTACCCCAAAGGGTTTTGAAAAGATGATCAAAATTGGAAGGAGGCGACTGCCAAATTGGGGAGTTTTGCATTGATATGTCCAAGGTTGAATGGAGAAATGACGTTTTAACCTCATCAGTTAATGGCAAAGCCTGGGATTATTTGCAGAATTCACTTAAGTATGCTTTTATTGGCCAACCTGCTTGACGCAGAGAAAAGAACTTGAAGAAGGAATGGAGGGATGCTTCATCAGGTCAATTCTGCTCCAAGACCTGTTCCAAGCCCTCCACTGTTCACCACAAAAGTGGTTGGGTACAGAATACTGCAAAAGCCCAGTCACCCGCATTGGGAGACAATTGGGACAACAGATCCACTCCTCACGAAAGGAGATTTGAACTAGACAGATTATTTTTATTTATTGAGGGTTTTGGCTCAAGGGATGAAAAGGCTTATTGAATTTCCAAGTAAATCTTGGGAGAAAGGTGGGGAATCACAACATCAGGATTGTGAAAAGTCTGAGACCACCAGGTACAAGCAGGAAGGGTGGGCGCTTCCCAATTGGTAGTTGCAAGAATAACGCCGAGATGCACCAATACAAAACCAAATAAGAAATCTGTGGTGAGCACCATCATGGCAGTGACAAATGGCCAGTGCACCCAATTTACTAATAACAAAAGTCCCACACGGATAATTCTCATGCACATATAATAAAAAGGTTGATCAACTAATGTCAAGAGAGTGTCTGTAACTCTCTCGTTCCAAGCAAGGTGATGTGGGATGCAAACCCACATTGCTAGGGAACTAGATGTTAGGAGAATGGGAAAGAAGGCACCTCAAATGGTGCCTGTGCAAAAGGTACCCCAGGCAAGGGTGTAAAGCGCAACATATAGTACCGTTTAAGTAAGAAATATCACAGCTTGAGTAAACCCCAGAGGGGAGTCCATAATCAAGTGTAACTTGGCGCCAGTAGACTTGGGTGCCTCGATCTGGAGGGGACCTGGGCGGCCCAAGGGAGCACCTAGGATTTGGGTAAATTGTGATAAGAGGTAGTGGCCCACATAGTAGGAGAATTCCCCAAAGAGGTTACCACCAAGTTCGCCTAAGGAACCATTGAAAAAACATAAAATAACAGGTAAATTTATTTTAAGAAAGTCGACCAATGAGGAATGTTGGTCACAAAAAACATATTTAAAGCGGGCTGGGGAACTTAAGATTCTGCGGAAGTGCGCCCAAGCCTTGACGCTCCAATAAACAGATGCTTCCATCCATTTTTGTAAAATACATCAAAAGTGCCTTCACTTGAGTAATTGATTGAATCTTTATTTTACCCAAACTTAAAATTTCACAACTTGAACGGGATTCAAACCATTGCTCTCCAATTAACTGAATCAAACCATCTTCATTTGTAACGTAAATTGTTCATTTCAGTGCCTGGGCCAAGATAAGAGGCTGGGCGTTTTGCACCCCATTAGTATCAACCTGGGCATTCTTGGATTGCACCCAGCGTTGATCTAAGGTGCGTTTCAGGTCAGGAAGAGCCTGAAGTTTCACCTTCTGGGCCTCCTGTCGCCCAGCCTTATCTTTAGCATCAGTTCCCACTATTAAGTCATCTAATCATGACAAAGGTGTGGTAGGCAACTTCACTGAGCCAGCCTCTGCTACCTAGCGGAAATATGATGAACAATTGAATGGTGTATTCAATCATTGCCTAGTGTTGTGAGACAGGGTGTGGGGGACATCTGTGCCCAGCCAGCCTCTGATCACCACCAAAGATATTAGAGAGGCCATCAAAGTCTGTCAGGAGGGTGTCTGTAAGTCCTGAGGAACGTCCCCTGGAAGTTGATTGGGCCAT